>JABUQX010026256.1:0-37175 GCA_015478945.1 Trachelipus rathkii
AAGAGAGATATATATATATATATATATATATAATATTATATATAATTTATATATATATATTATTATATATAATATATATATATTATATATATATATATAATACTTTATAATACTGTTTCATTAACAAAGTGTGAAATAATGCTCAATGTGTCAACAAAGTTAGAGGTGATCGGAATGCAAATAGTCCTGTTAAGAGAAGGTTGATATCCAAGCTCGAACGTCGTAAGCTTCAACGTAATAATGCTGAACGAGCCAAATCCGAAGCATCAACCAGTGTCGCTGAAGAAGCAGGTGCCGCACAGCTTGGTGGAGGATGTATTTCTACAAACCGAACCAGCACCGAAGGAAATCAAGGAATGGTATGTGTATTTCAATACATGATTTCCCTATATATCTCTATAGCTGTTCTATAACAATCTACATTTTGTTTTTATATTTACATACATGTTTTCTCCCGTCTATAGATTACACGCAGGAAGCCCAACAGTCCTAATAAGAAGAGGTTAATCTCCAAGCATGAAAGGCGTAGACTTCGTCGTATCGCTGATGCCCAAAACCGTAACGGTTCAACAGGTCGTGGGGCAGTAGCTGGTAAATCCAATTCAGATCGTACAGACACCGAATCCTCAAGTCATTCTACACCTCTCACCGCTGGGTCGAAAAAACAAGGAAAGGTAAGCATATTTCAAATTCTGGAATACGTATATATTACACCTATAACAGTCTACAATTAGCTTACACGTTCTTTTTCGCCTTTCAACAGAAATCATCTGGAGTGCCTGCCCGTAATCAGCACGCCTTAAATACTGGTGAATCTACAGATACACGTGAAGATGCCTCCACCCCCTTATCTGAAGCGAATATCCCAACTTCGGAATCGTCGGTAAGTTACAATCTAATTATTCTATATATTACTGAAAAATATTACTGGAAAAATATTGTTACATATTAGTATGTTACACAGTTGTTTATGAATTTTCATTCTTTTTCCAGAAAAAAACTAAACAGAAAGGGCACCCTGGGCGGATTGTAGATGACGGGGCTGTTGCGGGTCCTTCACGTGTTGAGGTGTTTCATGACGATGAGGAGGAGGAGGTTGATGAACCACCTGCACCTTTCTCTACAGAGTTGTTGAAGGTAACACGTGAAGGATCTACGCGTAACTCAGGGATTATCGATCAGCACCGCTTCAGAGTACGCATCGATACCAGGCGGATCTTTAACGGTGCTCGGGACATTAATGAGGTGCTAGTAGCTGTCATACACAGCGTGGTAGAACAGGTAAGAGACGTAGTGACATATCGGGAATATACCCTACGGGCAGGTTTCCTTTTTACGGATAGGAATGGGGGGCAATTCCATATACGTATACCTCATGAAGAGATATCTCGACCAAATCTCGCGCAGTATCTGTCGGACCGTTTTCTAGAACTCTTTCAGTCTGGTGATCAAGCCATGTTGGACGATTTCATTGTAGATGTTCAGATATGTCACAATCCAGAGGGTAATGGTCCAATTGATCCTTCTTCTGTGAACTTTATACATCCCTACGTCAATAAAGTACACCTAAGTATAAATAACGACAATAGGGAAATAACAACCAGTGTGGGATGCGGGTTCAGAGCTATAGCAGCATGCTATAAGCTTCACACTCATGTACCTAAAAAGCCAGACGAAGATGCACCTAAAATACGATCATTTACACCTCAGAATCTACATAAAATAGGTGGACAGATCGCAATTCGCTGCGGATTGACTTATGAAGTACCCCTAAAGGCAGATGATTTTGCCGTAATAGAGAAGACATTAGGTTGCCGAATATTTGTTTTCTCTAAAGATGTGAACGACAAACTCGAGATAGTGTTTAAACCGCATGAACAGAATAGGGACTTACCTCTTTTTGTAATAGGCTATGATCCCGAAGAAACCCATTATTATCCTTTTCCTGGAGATTCCATCAAGATAGCTTTAGGTAGTGTGGAGCCTGAGAATATCAAGGGGCCAGTTTTTTGTCATCAGTGCTACTCCTTCACCGACCATTTAATTAACCATTTACAAAACGAATGCACTGAATACAGATGCGGGCAATGCTTAACTTATAAATGTAAAGGAAAACCGGGTGATACATCTACGCTTTTACATTGTGATGATTGCAATCGGGATTTCTATAATGAAGCTTGTCTTAAATTGCATGAAGACCTCACGTGCAAGTACCTTAATGTGTGTACCTTGTGCGATAATGAGATAGTAGCTGATAAACAGGGTAAACACCGGCATGACTGTATGCATATTAAATGTGGAGTATGCGACGAGAAGTATGGAATAGAGGGCGATAACCATAAATGTTTCATGAAGAAAATGAAGGTTCCTACAGATAATGCTTTCGCCAAACGTAAGCCCACCTTTACATTTTATTATGATATCGAAACCTATAATCATAATACTCGTGAAGAGGAAGGAGGCCGCATAAAAACAGATATGCTGCCATACATTCTAGTGAGTATGCTAGTATGCAGCAACTGCGGGGAGGAAGAACTAGACAATTCATCGCCATGTGAGACTTGCGGTACGGTTCGAACTGAAATATTCAAATTGAATCTGGAAGCAACAGAAGAGTATGAGAAGTGCCCAGTCGATCTATTTCTCAACTATATATTCAGATTTGCCGAAAAACACAAGAAGTCAAACATCTAGTTGCAGCTCATAATGCGGTAAGTTCGACAATCAAGTTTTGTTTACGGCAACTGCTTGCCAGGCCTAACCGTCCAATTCCAATAATCTTCGCAACCCTGTGAAACGTGGAACCAAAATAATAACTATGACAGCTAACCACAATATCCAGTTTAAGGACACGCTAATGTTTATGCCCTGTGCACTGAAAAAACTCCCTAAGTGCATGGGCATTACAGGTGAGCTTTCTAAAGGATTCTTTCCTTACCGTTTTCTTACCCTTGAGAATATAAATTACAAGGGAAAAATTCCGGATAAGGAAACCTTTGAGACACATCGCATGTCCGACAGTGAAAAGTCCGATTTTGAACGGTGGTATCAAACATTTAACAATAAGGATTACGATATCATGAAGGAATGTACAACGTACTGCGTTCAAGACGTTAATATTCTACGTCAATCCTTCGAGAAATTCAGGGGAATCTTCCTTAAGGATCATAAAGTCGACTGCCTACTTGATTGTTCTACCATTGCTGCATTATCGTTCATGATATATAAAATGCACTTTATGCCTAAAAATACACTGGCCCATATAGGTCGTACTGATGAATCAAACTACTCATATGATGGTGTGAAATGGCTTACGTTCATGGAGATGTATAAGGGTCATCGAATCGAACATGCAAGGAATGGTGGCGAGCGTAAATTTAAAATCAAAAATAGGTATCTAAAGCCTGACGGGTACGTTGAAATTCCAGCTGAAGACTACGTACCCTTTGACATTAATGAGTTCTTAACTTCCCGTCAACTCAACGTTAATGAACAAACGATAGAACTGAATAACAGGCGTACCCCTCCTCCAACTGGTACAGCCATGAAGAAGATTGTCTTTCTCTTCCATGGCTGTGTATTTCATGGTCACCAAGCATGTAAGAAAGGTTTAGAAAAACTCTATGGCAAATCAAGTCTTGACAGGTACAGTAGCCAACAATGAAGACAAGAGCGGATTATAAGTCGAAGAGGTTATGAAGTATTAGAAATATGGGAATGCGAAATGGGCGAAAATGAAAAAAGAGTGTGAGGTCACTGTTGTAAACAACAGACGAACCACGAACTGAGAAGTTAGGTAGATACGTGCAGTCAATTGGTAATGAGCTTGCAAATGCGAAACTAGAGGTAGGTGAAGCCTTGTACGGGGGTCGTACAGAGCCCTTCGTATACTATTATCCACCGACAGAAGGCGTTCAATTGAAGTACCTAGATTTCACCTCCCTGTATCCTTTTGTCCAGAAAACAAAACCCTTTCCAGCAGGTACGCCCACGAAACTTGTAGGTAGGGATCTTCCTTCAATAGAAAAGTTCGTCCAAGAAATGAATTCCACTTATTTCGGACTCTCGTATGTTTCGGTATTACCTCCTAAGAATCTGTACACTCCTGTCCTCCCTGCCCGCTATGACAATCGGCTAATATTTTCTCTTTGTAGAACATGCAGCGCCTCCGGTTATGAAGGAAAATGCAGGCACAACGAAAACCAACGTATGTTAAAAGGCGTATACTGTAGTCCTGAGCTGGAATTAGCTGTAGAGAAAGGCTATGAGATTAAAAAGATCCATGAAATATGGAAATTTACACCTTCAAATGACATATTCGGTAAATACATTGAAACATTCTTGAAATGGAAGACTGAGGCCTCGGGATTACCGGATGGTGTAACCGATAAAGCGTGCGAAGAATTCCTTCAATACCTGCAAGATTTCAAGGACATTGAGGGCGTAACACTTGAACCAGACAATATTGAAAGCAACCCTGGAATGCGATATATAGCCAAGCTGCTCCTTAATTCATTATGGGGAAAACTAGCTCAACGTATTCCAAATGAGGATATCGTATGCACGAGTTACGCTCAGGTCTGGGAATTAATGAAGAGAGCTGATCTTAAGGTTAGAAATATCACTGTAGCGGGGGATAAACATATAGTTGAAGTTACACATACTGGCTTCACTAATAAAACAGCAAAGGCTCTACAAATGTTGCTGTTGCTTCCTTCACCACAGCTTATGCGAGGGTCGAATTATATAAACTCCTCGATTCTCTAGGTCAGCGTGTACTTTACTGTGATACCGATAGCTGTGTTTTCACAGCCCGTAAAGGCGAATATATTCCTGATACGGGAAAATTCTTAGGAAACCTGACTGATGAGATAGGATCTGGAGAAATAGCTGATAGTTTCGTGTGCACGGGTCCTAAATCCTACGCCATTCGAATAAAGAAGAATGACTCGAGTTTTGCTTACATCTTGAAAGCAAAAGGTTTAACGTTGAACAAGGACACAGAGCACATAATTAATTTCCATGGCATGGCTAAGATTAACTTTGATAAGATGATTAAGGATGTTGAGAAGACTAAGAATCGTGATTGGATGGTCTTAAACGACGACAACCACTTCTACAACATGATTAAAGACACGGACGTAACAGCATTAGCTGTTACGCAAATGATGAGTGAAGAAGATGGTGAATCTACACTTCACAAAGATATCCATAATCTTGATGACTCCGCTCAGCCATACGTAAATAATGAAAAACATTACCGAGAAGTTAAGGTTCCTGATATGAAAATGCGAGCCAAAAAATAGGTAATGTCACTTTAATAAATGGTATAAAAAGGTTTCGCCACACTCAAATAAGAGGAATCTTGTTTTAGGTAGTGCCCGCACTGTAGCACAGGGATATGATGGAACGTTAATTTCACTGATAAAATAAAATATAATTTCATTGTAATGTACAAATATAATATATGTATATATTGTTAAAAATAAAATATTTATTTGTTTTAATAATATATGTATATTTTACTAAAAATAAAATATTTTATTTATATTTACTCTTTCATTACCGATTTTTATATTACTCTTTCATTACCATTTTTATTTATCTGTGGTGCACCAATTTTATTTATGTTCATTTGGGTTGCCATTTAATTAATTAAAAACTGTAACAGGATGTAAAAGTCCATAGAATGGGTAATGTAATAAAGGTATAAAGGTAAAAAACTGTAAGGTGTCCTCATAGCGCAGTGTATTAAGCGCATGTAACTTCAGGTGTTATTGTATGAAATGAAGGTATGAAACCTACATACAGAGGTTCAGCGTTACCATAGGGATGGGGATTCTCTGGTAATTAGTAACTTAAGGACCGGAAACACCGGGATACCTCCGGTTGACATAACGCCTCAGCATCCACGTTCGGGCTATGAAGATACCTTTTAAGGCTTGCGGATTTGAACCAACGGTTCGGTCGGGCGGGAACGCGGAGAGAGAATGTGCCTGCGGCGCACTGCGGCGGCGGGAAAACGCGACGGGCTTGCGGGCGGGTTGACGGGAGGGCTGGCGGGCGGTAAAACGCGACGGGCGGGCTGGCGGGCTCACGCGACGGGCGGGCTGGCGGGCTCACGCGACGGGCGGGTCGCACCTGCAAGGGCCCACGATCAAGGTTAAGACATCACAAAAGGGCTAAGCCCCTAAAGACACATCAAAAATTACCGTGGGCAAAAAATGACCCATGGACGAAAAAATTAGGGGGCCGTACGTACAACGGTTGCTAACACGAAACCGTTTGGCGCAACCCTTCTTCGAAGGGTTGCTAAAAATTAGGGGGGCCAAAAAATTAGGGTTGCCAAAAAAATACGGGGACAAAAATGCCCCATGGAAGATCAAAGGGGTGGCCAAAAAGGTCAAGGCAAAAAAAGTCAAGTTCAGGTAAAAAATTTGGGCTCAAAAAAGGTCAAGGTCAAAAAAGGTCAAGGGCAAAAAAGGTCAAGGTCAGTCAAAGGGCAGGTAGGTGGTCAAGGTCATTTTCGACCGGAATGGCTCCCCTACTACTTATAGCATTGCGCTATCTCTTCTCAAGAACAACTATGGCGACAAGTCAAAGCTCATAGAGACTCTCATTGCCCGGTTAGGCGGGCTCCCTAGCCCTAAACATACTTACGCCGATCTCTTTAAGTTCAAAGCTGACGTGACTTGCTTCACAGAGTCTCTGAAGAATCAAGAAGTAATTGGGGACTGTCGGGGTTGTTCCATTATCCTAGGGACCCAGTTATCTTTCAAATTGCCAGCGGAAGTTAAGGAAAGAATCCCTTGGGTCGACGCGCGTAAGAGCTGGACGATCCAATCAGTCTTGGACCTGGTTGACCAGGCCCTCGGATTCTTGCAGGCCGCCAAACCTTTCACGAACAAACCGAAGACCAATCCCGACCCCCAAAGGAGGGAGGAAACTTCGAGGGGTTACGTGGATAAACGACCGAGCGGTAACAACAAGCAGAAAACTTCCACAGTGTTAAGCACTACGGGAAATAAACCAGCATTTCCCAAGAACCAGCCTCCGAGGCAGGACAGAAACCCTGTCAGATCGGACAAGCGAAGTTGTCGATTCTGCAAGGAGGAGCACTTCCCATCTGAATGTACTATGCTTCCAACGCCAGAGATGAGACTAACAGTGGTTAGGAGTCGCGGCTGGTGTGAAAGATGCCTGGCGGAAAATCATGCCACAGCAGACTGTCAGTACGCTAGGGCTTGCTTCCGTTGCAGGGCGCCGGACCACCACGTCGTATTTTGCCCTCAACCGATCTCTCGAGCTGGCAGCCACCCACGACAGCAACCAGACCCGCAGGCCCCCGGACAATCAGGGGGCCCCGCATCAAGCAATTACGCCGCTCTTTGTTCTGGGGGTAAGGGTATGGCACTTCCGTTGGCCGATTTGATTGTGTCCAACGGGGCTGACACCCTTACTCTTAGAACGTTGTGTGATGGGGGGAGCCAGAAAACTTTGATTTCTAAATCGCGGTTCAAAAATTGCAATGCGTACCCATTTCCCAGGTCGTGATTGCCATCAATGGAATCAACCAGCAGGGCGTAGCAGCCCCTCATGATGTCGTCACTCTCCAAGTCAAAACTAAAGAAGGTACGGTCCCCATCACCGCTATTGTGGTGGAGCACCTGCCCTCTAATCTGCAGATTCCTGGCTTGGTCAAAACCACCCGAATGCTTCGCAGGCAACATGTACACCTTGCTCATCCTTACCCGGACAGCGACGTGATTAATCGAATCCAGCTCCTGATCGGCGTGGATCACCTGGGGAAATTCCTGAAGTCGTGTGAGTCCCGCTTCGGCGTTGACCTTATGAAGACCAATGTGGGCAACATGATATGGGGACCTCTACCCTTTTCCTCGAAGAACACTGCCTCCCAAGTTACAGTAGTGTCCGCATTTAGAGCAGAAGTTCGGCTCACCAACGATTGGAGACCGGATCTTACTTGTTATCAGACGGAACAGCACTCTCTATCCCTCCAGTTGGAAGGGGGTGTGAAGAAGGCGCCCCGGGGTCCTGACCCTTCGCCCCTCCGTTCTGAGGATCCCTCTCCGACCGCTGAATCACACCCTGGAGCTTCCCTCTCGTTGGAAGACGTGCAGGGTACATGTGAGACGGCGGATGCGGGGATTCGAACTACAGGTTGCTCTACCAACGTAGGCTTGGGCCATTCCCCCCTCCTGAGGGCGGATGGAACCAACCCGGGGCCACCGGAGGACAGTGAATCATGACATCACCTCGAGCGCTCCCCGACCATTGAAATTCCATCCTCCCCCCAGCCGGAGGATGGAATGTTGCTGACGCCCCGGGGTTCTGAGCGCTCATGCTCCACTACGATCCTAGGCCCCCTCCCGACAGAGGAGGCGGGCCCCCCTACGCCAGATCTGGATCGACTTTGGTCACTGTCCCAGATTGGTATTATGCCAAATGAGCAGTTCACAGCGGCCGAGAAAACCACGCTGGAGGCATTCGAAGAAAACTTGTCATTCGAAAATGGCCGATACGTGGTGTCACTACCCTGGCGTGACAACCACCCCTCTCTTCCCGACAACTACGCCTTGGCTAAGAGGCGTTTGTATAGCGTCCTTAAAAGGTTGAGAGGGGATGCTTCGTTGATGGAAAGTTACGCCGATGTTATCAAGGATCAACTAGAAAGGGGCTTCATTGAAGAAGTTACTCCCATTACTCCGATCCACCCCAAAGCCAAGCTGCACTATTTACCCCACCATGGGGTCCGGAAGTCCTCGTCCACAACAGCACTGAGACTAGTGTTTGATTGTTCTTCTAACAATCCTAGTCTTAATCAGTGCTTACACAGTGGACCTTCCCTCATCACTGATTTGACCAAGATCCTTCTGAAGATTCGGTTGAGACGATACGCTACATCTTCGGACATTGAGAAGGCTTTCTTAGCCATACGTCTCAGGTTGGAGGATAGGGATTCCACGCGTTTTTTGTGGGTGAAAGATCCTTCCGACCCCCGAAGCCCTTTGGTCACCTACCGGTTCACTTCAGTCTTATTCGGAGCCACCTGCAGTCCGTTCTTGCTGGCTGCATGCATTCAACACCACGTCCGAAACTCAGACACCGACTACGAGGACGTGATTCTGAATCAAATATACGTGGACAATCTGTTCGGTACCTTTGACACCGAAGCAGGAGTGGAAGATTTCTTTTTTCAGTCCCGGTCCCTCTTCGAAAAAGCCGGTCTCAACTTAAGAGAGTGGGTGTCCAATTGTCGAGAAGCGAACGTAAAGTTCCGAGCGAACGATGCGGCCGCCGAAGACACTACGATTAAGGTTTTGGGTATGGAATGGGATACTAACAAAGACACCATTTCCTACCCCCTCAAGGTTGTCGCCTCGGAAGCGGCTACCAAGAGGGCTATTCTGCAGAACCTCGCTTCCATATTCGACCCACTTTGCATCTTGTCCCCGGTGGCAGTTCGAGGGAAGATTCTCCTACAAAAGTTATGGAAGGAGAAACTCAGTTGGGACAAACCCATTTCCGTCGAACACCGAAAGGAGTGGGTTTCAATTGCCGATCATTTACAACGCTGTTTGCAATTAACGACACCAAGACAGCTGATTTTTGCTAGAAAGGTGGAACTACACGCCTTTTCAGATGCGTCGGGCGCGGCCTATGCTACCGCAGTATATGCTGTATCGATGGGAGAGCATGTTCCCATCGCGAATCTTCTTATGGCAAAGGTAAAAGTCGCACCCATGAAAGAACTCACGATACCGCGTCTGGAACTAATGGGAGCCCTACTCTCATCACGACTCATCAAATTTGTCATCGACGCTTACAAGGATACACTAGACATAGCTAAGATCTACTGTTGGTGTGACAGTCAGGTGGCGTTGCGATGGATATTCTCCTCCAAGCAACTCCCCCTCTTCAATCAGAACAGAGTCGATGAGATCCGTAGAAACCTGCCGACAGCCGAGTGGCGGTACGTCCCCACAGAAGACAACCCCGCCGACGCGGCATCTAGAGGCGTGAGTTATAAGTACGTATTCACGGACCTATGGAAGAAAGGCCCCCCTTGGCTCATAAGCCCTTCAAATTGGCCAGTCTGGACCGAACACCCTTCCTCCTGCGAAGGGGCTGCTGCGACGGACGAGGTCATAGTAGCCGCTTCCACCACCACGGTACCGAAAGCGGCTCCCATCTTAGACTTAGAGCGTTACTCCTCTCTCAACAAGATCATACGGATCACCGCCCTGGTTCACAGGTTCATCGGGAACTTGAGGAAATCCAGACAGAAGCTCCCTATGACCCGGTCCGTCTCTCGGCCCGAATTCTCCCATTTGATTTCCATAGAAGAGAGAAGTAACGCAGAACTCTACTGGATTCGGAGGCTACAGAGGGAACACTACCTACCCGAAGTTACGTGCCTCCGAGACTCCCTACCTTTAACGAACTTGGTGAAGCAACTGAGCTTAACGCTAGTAGATGGGGTACTCAGATGCGACAGGAGATTGAGCAATGCAATGATCCCCTTCGATGCAAAGTTCCCTATGCTGTTGCCATCGGACTCTCACCTCACCCAGCTCATCATATGGCAACTTCACCAAACGAACCACCACGTTGGTATTTCAGAACTCGTGTCGATTGTCCGTCAGCGGTTCTATATCGCTCGGATGAGGACAACGGTGAAGAAAGTGGTACGCCCGTGTGGTCTTTGTAAACGTTTACAAGCTGCACATTTTCGCACGGCGCCACTAGCTGCCTTGCCTCGTTCCCGAGTGGTAGAAAGCAAACCGTTTACGGTGATCGGAGTGGAACCTGACTGGGGTATTTCACGTCAAGTTCGCAAGGAAACGACGTGACTAAGAGCTATGTGGTTTTGTTCACTTGCGCTGTGACTAGAGCGATACATTTAGAACTAGTCTTCGACAACAGCACCGAGTCATTTTTGAGAGCGTTACGTCGGTTTATCGGGAGACGAGGAACACCTTCCGTAATATATTCTGACAACGCAACGTATTTCCAAGCAGCATCCCAACACTTAAGGAACTTATGGGAATGGCCTTCCGTGAAGGACTTCCTAGCTGAACGTTCCATAACCTGGAGATTCAATCCTGCCAGAAGCAGTCATTACGGCGGATTCTTCGAACGTTTGATCGGACTGACCAAGACCCATCTTCGGAAGACCCTCAAAACCTCTCTAGTTAGCTATGAAGAGTTCAATACGGTGCTTGCGGAGGTGGAATCTGTGGTCAACTGCCGACCCCTCACCTACGTGGGCGACGAGCTCCACTGCGAGGAGCCCCTCACTCCTTCCCACTTGTTGGTGGGGTACAAGCTGAATACCCTACCAGTCCCTGAAGAATTACTTGAACATGATGCCACCTACAGGGACCCGGTGAAGGTCAACAAGAGGTACAAGTATTTGCTCTCCCTCATAGCTAAGTTTCAGTCTGCTTGGAGCAAAGACTATCTGCTCAGCCTGAAACAATCTTGGAATGTCTCCAACCGCCCTGACGTTAAGGTCGGAGACGTAGTTTTAATTGAGGACGACGGTCCTCGTCTGAGGTGGAAACTGGGCATCGTAAAAACCCTTTACACTTCTCCCGACGGGCATACCCGTTCGGTATTGCTCAGTACGAGTCGTGGTGAAATAACAAGGGCTGTCATCCACTTGTACCCTCTGGAGATACACTCCAACCTGTTCGATCCCTCAGATCCGCCCCCACCAGTCGAAGCTCCTCAGGCATCGGTCTCTCCTCCGGAGAGACCCTCACGACGAGCGCACATATTGGCTAAGCAGAGGATACGGGCTATTCTTTCCGACGAAGAATAGCCCACTGCCTACCAACCCCCGCATCTCTTTAAGTCCCCCTTCTGTTTGTTTTCTTCTTCTCCTTCTTCTCTCTCTTCCTTGGACCTCCCCTGGCCTTGACCTTCCTTACCCGGGCCGATCACAGAAGAGATAGCGGGGGGGGGGGAGGTCCCGAGGGGGGAGCTTAATGTCGGTGCACATTGAAGATCGCACACATTGAAGATCGCACACATTGAAGATCGCACCGACCATGTGACCATACTCCCCTGAATAACTACAGTGCTTCTAAAAAACAATAACGAACAGTTACAATATCTGTGGGAAATGTAACGAATCTTCGCATATGTAAACAACTAAGACCCGAACGAATCTTACTTAAAAGGCAAAGTCTGTTCTCTTTCGCCTGGTTAACAGCCTGGTTAACAGACAATGAAAGGGAGAACCGACAGCTTGTAGTCGGTAACAGACAAGTGAAGGTCTGTTTATAAAGTCGAGGAGGGTTTTGTCTAAAGAGCATGACCAAGACTAATGTATCTTCTCTAAAGAAAGGAAATTGTGGTTGTTGTGTAATATTAAATAACTCTGGTTTTCTCGTTTTGAAAACCACGATCAGCCAACGGATTTTCAAAATTTAGGTCATAGCCAAGTGGAAAGATTTGTTCCCATAGATCGGAAGGGAGCGCGGATTGGGTAGAAGGTAGGCAGGGACACACCCCGGAAAAGGGGTCCCCTCCAATGAACAAGACTTAAGATGCCCTAAGGGAGGAGCATCACCACAGGGTAACAAGACATTTTTTATTCTAAAGTCAGTCGTTACTAGACAGTCTGAGTGACGGATGTAAAATCCTTTTAACGTTCTGTGTTTTTCATTCGTAGAACATTTTGTATTATGTAAATAATTGACAGTTATTCTGACTTCGTGAACAGGGTGCTGAACTGTTTAAATTCCGTGTTTTCGATTCGCAGATTATTTCTCTTTGACTATGTAAATATTAGTGCTCATACGATTGTGTTTCAATGGGAATTTTCGATTCCTAACATAGAACGACAATCTTGAATTCTATAGCATTCCTTTTCTGTGTAAATAAAGGCGAATTTAAATCCACTAACATGCGATTCGGTGTACAGTCATTCGGATTGATAAGTGTGAATTCGCTGTTCTCCGTGTCTCGCTTTCAAAAATGTTGTTTAATTTGTATATATATCTAGTTCAAAATTAACGTAAGTCTTATTTGCTTTGAATTCTTATATGAAACGTCAATACCAGTAAATGAACTTAAATCTACGGAATTCATCTTGCGAATTTCAACTGAATGATCATGAGAACGTCTTTACTTCCAGAGACAAGGTCGCAGGTTTGAGGTTTTTTGTGTATCAAAGTCATTTGGTGAGTGTTAAATCCTTTTCGTTTTACCTTTAAGATGTCGAGGTGATAACTCTGTAAAACTGCGGATTACTTCCGTTGCATCTGACGTTTTCCGTATTACATGCGCCCCCCCCCCTCTCCAGAACGAATGCTTATGCATCGTGCTCTCACGAGCGTTTAGTTGAAGTTAATTTTAGAAGTGAGAGTGTATGTGGTATATGTGAGAGCGCGACTCAGTCTCTGCTATTGCAACCGGGAGTCGTGTTGACCATACCTAATACAGTAGAGTCCCCAACACTACTCTTTCAATAAAAAACATGGTAGTCTGTCTTAGGAACTAACAATTATTTTTATTTTTGCAAACATCTACGATATTAACATCTATTTTCACGCTTCTTTCAAAACTGTGTTTCTATCTGGCATGCACCTTCGACTATATTTCTCCTCTAAAAGGACTCCGGTTCACCATACCGGGATCGGTGAAGTTATTGCATGCAACTAAAACCGAGGCAAGGGGGTCTTCTGCCCCCTTTGGGGGCATCTTTCAATTCTACTCTCAAATAGAGTGTGGTGTTGTATGAGTGTTTATATCTCGTCACGCATCATATCTCTCCCTGCATATATATCTGTGTTTATCGACGTCTCTCCCTACATATATATATCAATATTTACTGATGTTCCACATCACAATAAGTACTCTATAACACCTTTGGCCAAAACTCTCCTTCAACCCCCTTAATTGCACGATAATAAAGGAAGGGTTATTGTGTGAGTTTTGGGAGTCCTATATCCGTGAAGTTATTGCAATCTTTCGAGATTGCCCCTATGAGCTAACGAAGTAAAGGTCTTCAGGGAAATTAGGACAATTATTATTATATTATTATTATTATATTTTTATTATTATTATATTTTTATTATTATATTTTTATTATTATTATTATTATTATTATTATTATTATTATTATTATTATTATTATTATTATTATTATTATTATTATTATTATTATTATTATTATATTATTATTATTATTATTATTATTATTATTATTATAATACGTCATACATCATAATTAGCAATAACACTATAGCTGATAATTTCAACATAAAAATTAAAGGAGTTGACTTGAAAAGAGTCACAAATGCTAAAATACTTGTGGCAACAATAGATGAAAAAATGACATTCAAAGAACATATCAACCATCTAGTGAGCAAACTAGCGAAATATATGTATATACTAGTCAAGCTGAAAAAATTCATTCCTTTATAATATATTGAAGAAGATATACTATGCACAATATACACCCACATCTATTATATGTCTTGTCTATGGCAAGCTAGCAATCAGCAATTAATTGTGTTATTTTGATGCAAAAACGCTTCATCCGACTGTTAAGCTCCAATAAAAACTTCTATGAGCATACAGCACCTTTATTTAAAAAATTTAAAATATTACAATTTGAAGACCTAATTGAAGTTATCTCTATTACAAGGAACAACACAAGAACTACAAATAATAACGGCATGTAACTTCCTATATCTAACTTTAATAATAATCAAATTCAAAGAGATATAAATCTAAGAAATAGTGCTCACATAAATCCTCCTTTCTATAGGTTAGAAAAAGCTAGACAAGCAGTTAGTTATAAATCTGCTAACTCATGAATTAAAAAATGAAAATCTCTTATATCATTTACAAGTAAACTCAAAAAAAGCTATATAAATAAGTACTAATATTATTACTATATTGTCATTTACAAGTAAACTCAAAAAACCTATATTTTAAGTACTAAAACTATTACTATATTATTATTATTATTATTATTATTATTATTATTATTATTATTATTATTATTATTATTATTATTATTAATTTTAATTAATTATTATTATTATTATTATTATTATTATTATTATTATTATTATTATTATTATTATTATTATTATTATTATTATTATTATTATTATTATTATTATTATTAATTATTATTATTATTATTATTATTATTATTATTAATTGTTGGATAAATAATATTAATCAATATTTATTATTAATTGTTGTTGTTGTTGTTACTATTATTATCATTATTATAATTATATTAGCACCAAACGGTATTTCTGAGTCTCATTATTATTACTTATTATTATTATTATTATATTATTATTATTATTATTGTCTTTTTTTTATTATTTTTTATTCTTGATGTTAAACCGCAAAAATGCATTTCAATGGAGGCCCACCCCTAGGTTACTTCGTAAAAGTATATGTCGCTTCTCAACTACTTGGTTCATGTTATTATTACCATTTGGATTATTTTTATCATTATTATTATTATTATAATTATTTTTATTATTATATTATTAATTTTATTATTATTATTATTATTATTAATTATTATTATTATTATTATTATTATTATTATTATTATTTATTAATTATTATTATTATTATTATTATTATTTTATATTATTAACTGTCGTATTTATAACTGTGGAAATATTTTTAGGAGTTGGATTGCTGTATGGAATGATTATATGGTTACTATTACTAGTAATATAACTGATTTTATTATTACTATTTTATCTGTTTTTATCAATAATCTATTACTGTTATTATTAATATTATCGTTATTTTTATTATTATTATTATTATTATTATTTTTATTTTTATTATTATTATTATTATTATTATTATTATTATTATTATTATTATTATTATTATTATTATTATTATTATTATTAATTATTAATTTATTGATTCTATGTAGTTATTGTTTATTAATTATCATTTTAATACTTTTTGTTATTAATTATATTTCGGGTCTCAAATGGACACGACACTGTTTTGCAATTAGTGGACCCATTTCAGATACTATGGAAATTATTTTATGTTATTATAATTAATTGGTATAATGAAATTGTAAAATATTGGACTATGTCAGTGGTTCTCAAACTGTGTGACGCGTCACCTTTGGGTGACGCAGCTTTCCTCAGGGGTGACAGCGAAAGATAATTGTCGTTTTGAAATAATTGTTTATTTCTTGTCGTAATTTAAAAAAATGGATAATTTTTTAGTAAAAAGTAATAAGCGTTCTGAGAGTGAAAGTAAATTAGATACATCGTCAACCAGTGGCACGAGCATGAAGAAGCATAAATATCGAAAATATGATGACAGTTATTTGGATTTTGGGTTTACGTCGACAGAATTCCACGGTGAAGATAGGCCGCAGTGTGTACTTTGCATGAAAATTTTGGCACCAGACTGCATGGTACCATGTAAGTTGAAACGCCATTTAGAAAAGAATCATGCCAATATGGTTACTAAATCTCGGGACTATTTTACAAGAAAGTTAAGAGAATTAAATCAACAAAAGGGTAGTTTTACTAAGCATGCATCAGTCCCAAGCAATGCTTTGCTAGCATCCTACAAGGTGGCACATAGAATTGCAAAATGTAAGAAGCCTCATACTATCGCGGAAGAACTGATTCTACCAGCTGCTGTAGATATGGTGAGCATAATGATCGGTGGAAAGCTGAAAAGCTGCTTTCAAAAGGGCCTCTGTCCAATGACACCATCAGTCGCCGAATACAGCACATAGCGGAAGACCTCAATGATCAATTAATTGATAAAATAAAAGGGAAGGAATTTGGGCTGCAGCTGAATGAAGCCACAGGTAATAATAATGATGCCAATTAGATTTGTTATGTGCGGTTTACGGACAGTATTAACATTATAGAAGAACTTCTCTTCCGCAAAAGTATTATTACTGGTGCTAAGGCTCAAGATTTGTTCGAGATCCTCGATTCTTTTATAATGGAAAATAATTTGGAGTGGGCAAAGTGCGTTGGTGTCTGCACTGATGGTGCTCGGGCTATGTCCGGATGTTACGGAGGATTGCAGGCACTTATTCGAAGCAAAGCTCCTGATGCACTGTGGACCCATTGCATTATTCACAGGAAAGCACTCGCATTCAAATTTCTGAGTCCTACATTGAACAAGGTCTTCGAATATGTAGTTAATTTTATAAAAACTCGGCCTTTGAAGGCAAGGTTTTTCAAAAAATTATGTGATAAGATGGGATCTGAGCATTCGTCTTTATTGTACTTCAACACTTCGCAATGGCTCTCTCGTGGTAACAGATGATCAGAAATATCAATCACACGAATCATCGGAAATTTATATTTTCCTTAAAGAGGAAGACCACAAATATGCAGATTATTTTGTTAACGAAGATTTTCTGCTAAAGCTAGCATACTTACGTGATATTTTTAAAAAGTTGAATTCTCTGAATCTCTCCCTGCAGGAAAGATACATGCACATTTTGAAAGGGATTGAGAAAATTTCGGCTTTCATAAAAAAAACTAAAATTATGGAAAATAAAAATGAATGAAGATGGAGGCAAAGAATGTTTTCCAATATTGCAACACTTTTGACCTCAAATGGGATTGATTTCCTCGTGATATGAAAAATCCATTTTTTTGAAGAACCATATCAGCCTCTTGCCGGGTTTGAGAAATACTTTTATAAACGAATAATGGATAATTTTCATGGAATTCAGGATCCATTTAATGTTGCTGCTCCATCTAACTTTACCATTGCGGAAAAAGAGAATCTAATTGAATTGTCTTGCGACAATTTGTTGAAAATAAAATTGTGTCATGGAATTAACAGAATTTTGGATGTCGGTAAAAAATGAATATCCACTTCTGAGCGGTAAAGCTCAAAAATTTTTAATTCCATTTGCGACTTCTTATTTATGCGAAGCTGGATTTTCGGCTGTCGCTGTAATAAAAACTAAATATCGATCAAAAATCAATGTAGAAAACGAAATGAGGGTGGCTGTATCCAATCTGATTCCCAGATTTTCGAAAATGTGTGGCGATCAACAGGCTCATCCATCCCACTAATGACTAATATAGGTAAATTTAATTTATCACTTTTATATATATATATATATATATATATATATATAATAAATATATATATATATATATATATTTATATATATAATAGTATATATATATATAATATATATTATATATATATATAATATATAATCTATTTATTTACATATATATATATATATATATATATATATATATATATTCAGAGGCAAATCCTGGGAATGCTTTTGGCATGCTGTAATCATGCAATATTATTGTAATTTAATGATTAATAATAGACCCTATTTTATAAATTGTAAAACGTTCTTTTTAGAATCTCACATGGGGTGACTTCGGCAAACTTGAATTAGTCAAGGGAGCCGCGAATCGAAAAAGTTTGAGAACCACTGGACTATGTAAATAATGTAATTTTTCTTTTCTGAATAAAGATTTTAAAATTGAAATTATTATTATTATTATTATTATTATTATTATTATTATTATTATTATTATTATTATTATTATTATTATTATTATTATTATTATTATTATTATATTATTAATTATTATTATTATTATTTTTTTATTATTTTTTTTATTATTATTATTATTTATTATTATTATTATTTTATTATATTATTATTTTAATTATTATTATTATTATTATCAATTATTATTATTATTATTTATTTATTATTATTATTATTATTATTATTATTATTATTATTATTATTATTATTATTATTATTATTATTATTATTATTATTATTATTATTATTATTATTATTATTATTATATACTTGAAGCTGTAAGGAGGTTCCTGATTTGGGAGGATAATAAACTTTAGATAAGAAATTCATCTTATTAAAAACCTTCCAAAAGTGGCAATCTTTGGAAAGCACTTGGAAAACACAAAATACATAACACTCCCACAGGAAAAAAAGGAACCTCCTGGAAGCCTTGTAATGTTAAATTTAAACCATTTTATTTTTATTAGTCCGCAATGATTTAATTATTCTCAATTCCACAAATTCCAAATGGGTCTTGCCAAACTCCCCAAACCCCACCAACACTTGCGGCAATCACGTCCATTCCCAAGAATGAGCTTATACTCACAGGGCGCATTCAAAACATCTGGAACGGACCAAGTTTCTCACGGTGACTAGAGGATGTAAAAGAAAACATCAAACTAAAACACTTCACGAATGCAAACGAGAAGTCAAATCCATTTAACAGATGGAGAATTCAGATGGCTCCTTAACTCTAATCTAGACCTCTTTCGAATGAACAAATTTGAAGACTTCTTTGATACTCTCCGTTCCCTAGTCCTCCCAGAAGGTTCTTTAAAATCACTTCGACGCACTCGAACGCATTCTGCAATTCAAATGGAATGCCCAAGAAACACTCTCTTCAAGTGCTCTGTCCTTACAAAAATTAGTCAAAGAATTTTTCGAAAAACTGAATGAAAAAGACTCCACTCTCACCTTCCCAGACAAATTTATAAATGCGATAGCAACCGCATTTCTTTATACACAAATACCAAGCCATTTGCAAGAATACAAAAGACAATTTGTAAAAGAGTACGAGTACGACCTGCCTCTCCCCAAGCAAATACAAAAGTTCCTTCAAAAGTCCCACGGCCGACTCTACAATCTACCTAACGCAAATACAGACCCTGCAACTCCTCAAATGAACGTCAACCTACTGACTAAAAGTGGAAAATTTTCGAGACCGAAACCTACTACTCAACACATGCAGAAGCAAACTTTTCTTCAAAAAACTCCACCTGCAAGCCAAACTCAACGATCGTTTCCTTCGCATCCCAGCTCAAACCCCGAGCATTCACCTCAAATATGCTACCATTGTGAGCAATCAGGTCACTTCAATAGCCAATGTCCGTTTAATCCATATTGTCATAAATGTTATCAATATCATGTTCGAGGATCCACACCCCTTTGCAAAAATTCCAGATTTCACCCAAGAAACCCAGATTTTAAAGTCAAATACGCTCCAATCACTCCTCAAATCGAAGAAAGCATCAAGAAAGGACTTTGGAAATCAAGCGGTATACTTTCCTTCAAATCACACTCCAAAGCACATTGTTGCAAATACCTTAATGGTTGTACATAGAACTCAGGAATCAAATCCTTCTTCCCTCACATTTAACACAACCTCTTCTTGCCTTAACACCAAATCTCCCAGAACATCGCAATCTAATGACACAGCGGGTCCAACTTATTTCCTAAAAGCTGCAATAACTTTTAACAATTGCAATCTACAACACAAATTATTTCTCTTAGACACCGGATCTAATGGTTCTCTATGCAAACTGTCGGTCTTTCACAACCTTCAAAATACACTCAATACACATATACCCTTAAAAACATGCAACATTCAACTCAAATCTATTACAGGTTCTGTTTTTCAGCAACTTGGCACCATCACTTTAAAAATACATCTTGCAACAACTTGCATTTCATTTCCCAGTCACCTTTATGGATGTCCGCGATTCACTCTATTCTTTTCAATTTGATTTCCTTCTTGGCACAAACCTCTTTAGTAACGCTCCAATCTCTCTTGATCTTATGAATTTTACACTGGTAGTAGACATTGAAAATACTCCAAGTTTTCACCCATTACTTACTCAATCTCCTCATTCACAATCCTCACACAAAATTTCATCATCCATCACCCCACCATCACCTCAATCACAGCAAAATATCTCTACTTTAACTTCTCATGATGATAAAGGTATAACTTCTGACTCACTTTCCTCACAAAATAATTTTTCTGTTGACTTTCCTATATCTCTCCCACACTCTCCCCCTCCCACCAAATATTCCATTACACCTCTATATTCTGATGATATTTCAATCTCTCGCGACCTTCTTATTGACTCTGATATTATATATAATCTTTATACTACTTTTACTATGTAATTTGATCCATACTCTAAAACAACCCTTTGTCTTAATGCTTTATCTTCTGCTAATACAGTCCCTCAGAAACCTTAGTTTTATCAACTAACAACAATCATATAAATAACTAACTATCTTTACGCCGATAATATTCTTAGCATGCAATAAAGGACAAATAGTAATAGATATTATAAATTTAAGCGCTTCCCCACAAACATGACAAGAAAACATTCTCATCTCCACTGTAAACCCAATCATAATTTTAGATGAACATATACCCACCATTCATACATGTCTCACTACCTTTAGCACAAGCCTCTCCTAAACATAAGTTTTATCCTGAACTTGTTTATGAAGCGACCTATTAATCCTTTCCTATTAATTGTGGTTTTCCAAAAGATTCTGTTTTATCTACAACTTTATTCTTACTTTTCATAAACGATCTTCTCAGCTCATTTCCAACTCTGTTCATTTTTATACCGATGAATCAACTCTCTATTCTTCTGCTCATTTAAAATCTGCCCTCTCTTTTGCATCTAGAGTTGCTTCTCGACATCAGCTTCCGATTCTATTCTTGCCGATCTGGACGGTATCTCCCAGAGGGTTCGCATCAATTTTGTGAAATACAACTCTTTAAAACTTTTCTTCACACCTATCTCAAAAACACTCCCCAACTTTTCCTATCCCCTTCTACGGCTCTACCGTCTCTCTCGTAGACAACATGAAGAATTCTTGGTATGAACATAATAAACAATAAACTACCTTGTAAACCTCATGCCATAATGGTTGTTAAGGTGGCCACTTAAAAAGCTGGAAGTTCTGTTCAGGTTTCAGACTTTTTTTTTCTTCCGAACAGTTACTCCAATAATATAGGGGTCTTAACCCCCCTTATATGGAGTACTGTTCGCGAATTTGGGGGGGGACTTCCGGTTCCACCCATCTTTTGGATAGGGTTAAGGCTAAGGCTAAAAGACTAAGCAAATTGTCCCCTACTTTCAAACCTCCTTGACCCTCTATTTCTTTGACGTGACATTGGTGCACTCTCTCTTTACTATTGATATTACAACGGCAGGTTAACCTCTCGAATTCCACCTCCCTTGCGTCGCTCTAGTAACACAAAGGGTATCCTGCTTTCTCATAAGTTATGTGTGAATATTGAGAACCCAGGCTTGTTCGTTGTGGCGCCTCCTTTTCAATCACCTCTCTTTTGTGGAACTCCCTACCTTCATCTGCTCTTCCTGCTAATTTTTATAAAAAAAATTTTAAAGCCTCCGTCTGCTCTCACTTCAGAGATTTGCATTAAGCTTTGGATTGGGTGTGTTTTACTTTTATTTATTTATATTTCCGCCCCTCCTTGAAAAGGGCTCTGAACGTGAGTGATGGCTACCTGTAATATATATATATATATATATATATATATATATATATATATATATATATTACTATATATATTACATATAAGATATGGAGGCGAACTGCGTATTATGTTATATATATATATATGCTATATATATATATATTATTGCTGGTAGCTAAGGTTATATATATATATTATATTATAAGTTATATATAGATATACTTAAAAAGGCCTCTAAAGTAGTGATATATATATATATAATATATATATATATATATATATATATATATATATATAATGAAATAGAAAATGAAACGAAAAGAACTTGTCGTCTATCTGCTGACGAGTAATCTCACCAACCTCTTCCTTAGCTTTCAAACATTTCTATTACATTCATTTAATCTACCAATAATATTTTGCATGGTTTTGCATTGGCTTCTCTAACATTTTGACAAGCAGAAAATAAAAATTAAAAATGTTTTGATCCCTGTTTAGCAATGCAGATTCAATATATCACTTGTAAGATTTATGTTTAAACTATAGATCAAAATACTCAAAGCCAGATGGTTGTTATCAATGTCTCAGAAGCTTCTCCTCAATTCTTCATTTTCCATAGGCATATATATATATATATATATATATATATATATATATATGTTATATATATATATATATATAATATACATATATATATATATATATATATATATGAGCCTGAGCCTTTATGGTATATAAATGGAAAACATCCGGAATCTGCGGATGTGCAACCTTAAATATCCGCGCCCGCATCCGAATTCACATCCGCCTCCGCGGATATTGAAAATTTGACATCCGATACATTACTAATTACTAAGAATCCTGAACTATCTCAAAATATTCAAATAGTTTAAACTATTTATAATTTAGGTGGTAGAAGAAGTTTGTACAATAAGTCTAAAGTTCTTATATCATGATTGCAAGCAGTTTATAAGTAGTTTGGTATGTTCCTACTATTAGGTGGTAGAAGAACACTAAACTGTCAGTTTCAAATAGTTATATAGTTCAGTGAAATAGTAAGTTCATACCTCACGGATTCAAGGAGAGGAACTTCTCTAGGAAATTGCTACCTAAAATCTAGATGGGAGATGGAACCCAGGCTCTATATCTCGCGAGTTCGTCGCGCTACAACTGAGCCACGGTTGGCGGCAGACACTCCAAAGATTGTGAGCTATTGCTAATCGCAGAACGTTTATCTCTCTACTGTCAAAATTACTTTAGAAAAATGTCCAACCAATAGACGTAGTTATTCCTTTCTTAACTCTATATGGCATATTAAAAATTTTCAAATCAGAAACCATTTTTGAAGGAATTTAATTACCTGCTGAGAAGCCAAACAGATTTTTTTTTTTTAATGATGAAAGATCAATCAAAAGAGTTGTTGGGAAATCTGTCCATTCAACTACTTTCAATCTGGATAAAGAAATGAATAAAAGAATAAATAATTAAAATAAATTGATTGTTATAATACGTCAGGTTTTAATGAAATTGCCTAAATTACAAAAGTACAAAAGTAGTTGAAAAATTATTAATGAAGTTGTTGCGTTCCTTTTTAAGATGTGACTAAAGGCATAGTCAAAACTTTACCCAAAATAGGGTAAATTTTGTCATTGTGCCCAGATGCCGATTCCTAATGCTTTTATTTTTAGGTAATTTTACCTATTTAAATAGCGTTCTACCCGGTTGGACCTAGTTATTGCTGCAATTTAGCTTATCTGCATTTTCAAATTGCAATTTAGCTCGCTGAAATGGCTTTAAAACTGGGTTCGTAAAAACAGTTTCTGCATTTATTAAATGAAAGGAAAAATAGTTCTTGACCATTCGCATTCGCATAGTATGATGATCTCGCCCATATACCCAACAGCGTTTAACCCTTTACCCCTTTATTTCCCACCCACCCCCCCCAACTTCTTTTAGTATTATTGTTCATTATTTCACGAAATTATAGTAACAATAATATGAAAGTTCATCTTCACGACCTTCAACCTGTATAATAATTCCGGCACCCGTTCCAAAAGCCAATACCAATTTATTAGACACAGAAAAGAAAATCGAAAACTTCTTGTTTTATATCTGAAAAATATTAGTGTTTCCAAGTATCTCTTGATGCTAATTTGATTTCATTTTTGTTTATGAAGATTTCTAATATTTACCCAAAAAGAATCCAGCAGGAGTTAAGGAGTATAGCAGGTATATAGTAAGTGAGCATATGCAGCAGCAAGGCTATACAGGTAGTGGTGAGGCAGAGAGTATGATATATTATTACATATTATATGTTAAGCATATGTTATGATATTATTAGCATATATGTTGCATATATTATTGCTGGTTGGTTGAAAGAGTTGGAGCATCCTGATATGATGATATATAATGTGTTATTGGTTATTGTATATTACTGGCTATACATGGCTGCTATTGGCTATTACTACATATTATTATTATACATATACATATTACATATATACATATATATATATAGCTAATGGGTGTGAAAACTAACGGCCAAATGTTGCAAGGCATGATAAGATATGTTGCAAATGGTTAAAGCAAATTATTCAAACATTTGGTTATTCAAGCTTCTGATGTCATGTTTAGGTTTTAAGGTCGGTGACCGAACTTAAGGTCCGAAGACTGACTCTTAAGAGGTTTTGAGCTTCCGGAATCGGCGGGTTTTACCCCAAAAGAGAGCTTAGCCCCCCAATAGGGTTTCTTTAGAACCTAGTGGGTTCTAAAGAATCGCGAGAACATTCACGATGGTCCCAATCGATTTATCGGTGTTTTTTACCCCTATATCGATGCTTAAATCGTCTTTCTACGCTCTGCTGACGAAAAAGGTATAATCGAAAGAAAATTAGTTTAATAACTTTCATTCGATATATCGCTGTAGTTGAGGAGCCATATTGAGGGACTCAACTTGAAAATCCTAATCCTTGGAAGATTCAGAACCTTGGAAAATAAATGGATTCCTGGAAACTGAATAATGGATTGAAAACTGAAACTGGAATAAATATCTATTGCATTGTATTAGTATATATTATTTAAAATTTGAACACTAAAGTAACAAACGTTGTCAAAATTGTTTGAAAGGAAGGTATCTCTAGCTTCCTGGCTGTTTGCCAGGTGCTGCAGACTCCATCTGCTCACCTGAGGTTCTGATTAGTGCAACTCCCTTCGAGCAAGGTTCCTTCCAGATAGGAAATTTTCTTTAGAAGGATGAAATTTGCATAATGTATAAGATAGGAAATGTATGGAGTGCATAAGTAGAAGATGGAGAAGCGGCAGCATGAGAATGTGCATCCAGGAAGAAATTCGTGAATGACAAGAGGAAGAAGGATTTTGAATGAGAAGAAGGAAGAATGGATTTAGTTGGGAGGAATGAGAATGAATGGAATGGTAAGCTTGAACCCGGAAGGGAGTGGAACCTCAACTGAAACAAAGAAGAAGAAGAAAATGCACGGAGATCGTACAAGAGAAGAAGTAGAGTAGGTTATAGCGATGGCAGAGAGGAGAAGAAGACGTGAGAAGTTGGCGCCAGCAACCAGCGTGGGAGCCGGCGTGGTGCTGAGTTTAGTAAACATCTGCTTTAGCCCTCAGACTGACATTTCTATTCTCAAAATCTCGTTTTCTTTATATCATCAACTAAAATATATTAGTTTGCTATTTTTATTTTATAAGTTTATAAGTTTCATTTTTATGTTTAATTTGCTTTTTAAAAACATTTTGAGACAATACTTAAAAATCGCTGATAAGTGTTAGAAAGGCGTAACGTAAAATTTCGTAATATTTTTCCCTTACCCTAACGCCGACTTGCAGTACAGTTTATCGAACTGCCCTCCAGCAATCATAATACCCATCAAAGATTTATTGATCTATTGACTCATTGATCTATTGATCTGAATGATTCATTATTGATTCAAGTCATATTTTTGCTAAAATTGGTTATGTTTTGCATACTTTAAAGCAGTAAACTCAGTAAATCAAGCACTCAAACTGGTCATCCAGCCACAATTCCTGACTTCATGATCTATTGATCTATTGATCTATTGATTCATGTCATATCTTTTGTATAATATAACACAAAATCCTTTTTGTGAAAAAGTTGTTTTGTTTTTCTTTTGTAGATTGTGTTTTCAACTAAATTTATTCTTTTATGTTTATAACTAATTTTGCATTTTCTACATAATTTTCTAAAGCAAAAATCCGTAAATCAGAAAGCAGTAAACTGCAAATCAGCAAAGCAGTAAATCAGTAAATCAGTAAATCAGCAAAATTCAGTAAATCAGTAAATCAAACAAACTGCAAATCAGTAAATCACCCACTCTATCCTTCACTCATCTATAGATCATTTTGATCAATTGGATCTATTAGATCAAGTCATATTTTATTAAAATTGTTATGGTTTACATACCCTAAAGCAGTAACCTTAAATCAGTTAATCAAAACCACCCACTCTATCCTCCAACCATTATTGATCTATTGATTGATCTATTGATTCATGATATTGATTCATGTCATATTTTAAGTATCATTTTTTTAAACTTTTTGTTACTTTTTGTTTTGTTTCTTTAAACATTTTTATTCTTTTAACTAAAAATTTATTCTTTGTGTTTATATATCTTAAAAATTTGTATTTTTACATGTACTTAAAAGCAGTAAATCAGTAAATCAGTTATCAAACTGCCCTCCACAAACTACCCTCCTACCCATCATGATCTATTGATCATCTATGATCTATTGACTCATTGATTCATGCCTCATTTTTATCTAACCATAACATAAAAATAAATTCTTTGGGTTGGGAATGCGTTGCTGAAATGTGCAGTCGTGCGTTTGTTGTTGTGCATTTGCCGTGCCAGCTGTTGTTAGCATAGCTAAAGAAGCAAATAAAGCAATAGCTAAATAAAGGCTAGCATTGTTGCCATAGTCAAAGCTGTTAAGCTGCCAGTTGTTAGTACTAACAGTATCAAACGTGCCCGTGCTAAATGAAATATGGTCGCAAACATCTTCTAAAATATGGCTTAGCATTTGCCTGGCCAAATATTGGAAAACTTAACAAATAGGTCTTCATCCCAGCCTGGGTCCGACATGGCAACATCTACAAACAGCGCGTGGGCCAGCCCTAAATTAAAGTTGTCTTGCCAGCAGAAAGTCAGCATGGCAATTCAATGCATAGGCATACACAACCGCACAAAAATATGCCATTGGTAATTGTTGCCATTATTGGGCTATTATTATTGCCATTATTACTGGGTTATTGTTGGCTGCTGGGCTGCTTACAGGCGCCGCCACTGGCTGGGCCGCTGGCTGGCGTTGTTGGCTGCCAGCCACGGGAGGTGATCACTAGCCTGGCTCACCAGGCCACGGTAGGGGCTTGCACACCTAGCCAGGCAATTTTAGCATGCTCGCGTAACAATCGGGCACAGCCGTTATCTGGCGGACGCAGCCGGTTTAGCCTGAGAGATCACTGATGATCAGTGGGTGACTGGCTCATGAGTGGGCACTATAGTTTGTTCGTTATACTGATGCTCCTGCTTTAACACTAAAGTTTTATCTTAAACAGTAGTTTTATTATTATTATTGTTGTTATTGGTTATTGCTGTTGGTTATTATTATTATGCCATTAAGTTGGGTTGCTGGTTGGGCGCCATTATTAGCAGTTAGCTGCATAGTTATTGGCTATTATTATTTCTTACTATTATTAAATCAACTTCATAGCAGGCAGAACATGTAACAAATCTAACATGCGGTTACATATGATATGTCAATAGAATACCACAGCACAGGTACCGCATGGGCGCACGGCTGGGTGTCATCAATACATCGCCATTAAGGGACACTTTACTGCCTGGCAATCACTTACTGGATCACGATCAAATATTTTCTTATGATGTCATGTAAAAATACTTGAACTAGTCAGCAGCAGATATTCATGCCATTACGTTAACATTTTAATTCTGTTATGTATTTTTACAGCTTCTTATTATGATTCTTTTAAGATTTAGCTTACAAAGGTTATTTATTTATTTATTTCTCTTATTTTTATTTGTTTTGCTTTTTATTTGTTTGTAAATATCTATACTTTTATTTATTTTTATTTAAACATCTTTGTGTTTCATATATATATGATTTTCATTTTATTTATGTAATTTTAATATTAGTTTACTGATTTTAAAAGAGTAAATCAGTAAATCAAAGCTGGTCAAATTCGCCATTCAACAACTCTTCTTGATGATCTATTGATACCCATTGATCTATTGGATCTATTGATCTGTGTATGGATATTTTTATTTATTTTGTTTTAAGTAATATTTTTTAGCTTTTAATCATCTTCTTTTTTCATGTAATAATTTCAACTTAGACCAAATGTACGTAATTCTTTATATCAAAAAGTTCTACCTCACCACCCACCCACCCCCTTCTACCAGCAGTATATATATATATATTGCTATTAATTCCATATAGTAGCAAGAAAGAAAGAAAGAGTTATACCGAGAAAGAAAACATATTTCCTCTGTCGGCTATATATATAAGGTTGGCGTGCAGTTATGGTTATTATATATATATATATATATATATATATATATATATAAGAACATAACAAACTTAACATATCCTTACACACGAATAAACCTGTAATATTAATAAAGTTCCTTACTTAACTACAGTAAGTACTAACATTGATGCAATACTTATTACACTTTTTCAAGCATATCTCTAAAATATTAATGCTAATTTTTACATTAGAAATGTAATATTTACGAGAACTAAACAAAAATTCTATCTCAACCTAGCCTAACTGATGTCATAGAGCATTCATTAACATATTAATTTTAGACAGTTTCCAACTACCAGGATGTCAACGTAGCAATCCTCAATCTTTTACTATACATAACCTGACCAAAATATTATTATTTATATTATTATTGATATTATTATTATTATTATTATTATTATTATTATTATTATTATTATTATTATTATTATTATTATTATTATTATTATTATTATTATTATTATTACATATTATTATTACCATATAGATCTCACAACACCTATAATGTGCGAAGACTCTCTCCTGGTGCAGGGCTGCCTGGCCAACTAAACATAGGCTCGGAAAATGTTCTTCAGAGGGTGGATAAAGAACGAGAAACAAGCCATTCAAAAGCGTGTGAAAAAGATAATTTAGCTTTGAGGGGAATAAAAACAGTTAATTGAAGAGTTTCAATCATATGAACATCTGTTGTTTTGAAAAACTTGACAACGGTATGAATTCCGGTCACAAATTGATCTCTGGAAGATGATGGGTAGTTTTTTGATCTGTTCTAGAAATTATCAATTTTGCGCACTATGAGAGGACTTTCTTCGAGATTGGAAAAATTGATGCTTTCTTTTTAAATAATCCAATTAGGAGATTTCGATAGCAGTCGGAAAGCAGTTACGACTTAGATTTTGGACTGTGCTTATTATATTATTATATTATATTAAACAAAAATATAAATTAAACCTCACTGCAAAAGAAAAAAAAGATTATATTTTTGAGTCACTATCATATCGATCGATATATCAAAAAGTTTTGATTAATCCTTGTATTAACATTGCTATGATAATAATATCTCAAATTGATGTTTTTATATCAATTGTCCCTAAAAAATTATGGTAACATTTTTCGTTGTGTCAAAATCAATGAAAAAATCTTTACCTTCGTTAAAATACATATTAATGTTTTCGCTTTGTAAAATTGAAATAATAGTGATAATATTATTAATATTATTAAATATTACTTAATAACACTTACAATATAGAACTGCGTAAAAATTTCAATGTAAAATATGGTTTGAAATTGAATTATTTCAGAACGAAAAACTTGTAGCAGCCTGTAGCGACCTGTAACGATTCTTGAAGTTTTGATTCATTGAGATATTAAAACCTAAAAATTTGAAAATTATTTCATATGGTATTTGTGACTTGGATCGTATTTCATTGTTACATTAAAATGACAGTTAAATTAAACACAAACACACACATACATAGACAAAAAAAACAACACACCACACACACACACACACACACACACACACCAACCACACACACAACATATATATATTATATATATATATATTAAATATATATATAATATATATATAATATATTAATAAATTATAATAATATATATAATAATATAATAATATATTACTATATATAATATACTATATAGTATAATATATATATTATATATATAATAATATTATATATATATATAGGGCAAAGTTCAACTCTGCGTCCACGTTAGTGCCACCCGGGCGGACGGCACGGCCCACTTACATCAAAAATGCACGTCGGCTAAGGAGCTATGGGTAGCCGGGCGCTGGCAGTCATATAGGCCTACCAGACCCGGATGTCACCAACAACAAAAAAAAAAAAAAAAAAAAAGGAGGCGGCCCCCCCTCCCCCCCCCACCCCCCCCAACTGCACGAATAAATTGCTAGAGGATAAAATACTCCAAGCGCCGCGAGCCTTGGAAAGCCAGTACGAAACTTTTAGATATCGAGACCACGGCGAGATAAATGGGGACTTTGAATCAGGGACAACACAATTTAAAATTATTAAGGTACGCTACGAATAAATGTAGGCAGCCTATGGATGAGGAGAAGGAGAGGTGACTTAAGTGGACGATCATGAAAGGAAGAGGAGGAAGATTTGTTGGGGATAGCGAGGGTGAGAGAAGAGAGGTTCTGAGGAGGGTAAGGGAGCTGGGAGAAGGCTATATTATTTCTGTGGACAGCGGACAGAAACGTTTGAGAGAAGGGGATAAGAAAACGACTTTATATTACTTTTTACTCCCTACCCCTCACCAGTGAGTGTTGAAAAAATATTAAAATATGTGAAATTAATGAATGATGTATTGAATGTCGGGCAGAAGAAATATAGAATATTTCAAGTATACGCACCCCAGCAAGGACATTCGGAAGAAGAAAAAAATAGATATAGGGTAGTGAGAAATGGGGAGAGGTGGGGATGGGAAAGAGGGAGAGGAAGAGTGTTGATGGGAGATTCAATGCCAGAACAGTGGAGGGAAAGAGAAGAGGAGAAGTGAAGAGAGTGTTGGGAGTAGTAGGAAGGGCATATTGGAGCAAAAATTTTGGCCTTGATTTCCCGACCTTTTGACCAATCTTGAAACTGGACCTGGACCGACCCTTGACCTGCCTTGGACCTCCCCTGACTTTTTTGCGGCCGAATATTTTTCCGACCATGGGTTCATTTTTTTTGCCCACGGTAATTTTTTTGCAACCCCCTAATTTTTTTTTGTTTTTTTTTTGGCAACCCTATTTTTTAGGCCCTTTCGAAAAGAAAAGCGCGACTTAAACGGTTTGGCTGTTAGCAACCCGTTGTAGACGTACCCCCCCTTAATTTTTTTTCGACCATGGGTCATTTTTGTGCCCACGGTAATTTTTTGTCCATTCATGGGTCAATTTTGACCACGGTAATTTTATCTGTCCTTCTTTTAGGGCTTAAGCCCTGGTGTCATTTGATGGTTTAAAAACCCTTGCTCTTGACCATGATATTTAGGCCTTGGACCTTGCACTATACCATGGAATCATTTTGGCCCACGCTAAAATTTGTTTTATTTGTGTGTCACTATTTTGGATTACCCACTCGTGGCCACCCGTCACATATTTCGTTCTTAACTACTTTGAACGCATGTATGAGATCTATCCTAACTTGAAGGCATGTTATGGAATCTATCCATAACTTGAAACACCTACACACACACACACCACCACCACACAACATCACACACACACACACACACGAACACCTACACACACACGCGCACGACACACACACAACACACTACACACATATCACTATGGGACACTTATACCACACAATTCACTATGAACACTTACATTTACCCCATAGACACTTACATTACACTTATACACACTGCCAACCCTTTGGTCGTGCAATGGGCAATTTTGACCCACGGTAATTTTTTGGTCCTTCCTTAGGGACTTAGCCCTTTTTTTGATGTCTTTAAAACCTTTGGGTTATATGGTATCATTTGTTACATTGGACCATGATGATTTCGGACTTGACCTTGCCAAACCATGGGTCAATTTTGACCCACCGCTAAACTTGATGGCTTTGATGTGTTCCCAATCCCGTAAGACAAAAAAAGATCTAGTGAGTATTCTATTACTGTCCTTCGAGTATACTATGAGTGCCAGGTGAGCTGCCAGTGTGAGAAGTTGCCAAGTGAGTGCCATGAGTTGCCAATGAGTGCCTAAGTTGAGTGTGCCAAGATGCTAAGTGCAGTGCCGAAACATAGTGACCAAACTGAGTGCCCACTTTTTCTTCAAGCCTTTCTAGCCTCCCCTGAGCGATATGATAAAATAATAATATAATAATAATAATATATAAAATCACCTAATATTATAATAATAATAATATAAATATATATAATAATAAATGATAAATAAATAAAATATAAAAATAATAATAATAATAATATAATAATAATAAAATAAAAATTACAGATTTCACCATAATAATAATCAATAATAATAATAAAACAAAATATAAATATAATAAATATAATAAGAAATAATAATAATAATAAATAATTATATAAGTAATAATAATAATAATAAATGCCCAAAAACTAAAGTTTTGGCGTATGGGATGTAAGTAATAAAAACTAAAGGAAGAGCTTACTCTTTTCTTCTCGTAATATCTAGATGTCGCTCCTCTTTGCACTGCGAGATGAAAGAAATCTTTCGAGGAAGCATTTCATCAACTTTGTGGACCAAATTTTAAGCTCAAATAGAATTGACTAAACAAAAAATCGTATTACTGAGCTAGATATAAGGTAGATATATACTGAAGGAATATTCGGATATATTTTATATAATATATAGGTAAATAATATCATAATATATATAATATATTCATATATATATATATAATATATATATACTATAATTTAAATATATACTTTTTCTTAAGTTGAATATAGTATTGTTATTATATTATATATATAATATTATATATATATATATATATATATTATATATATATATACTATATATATATATATATATTATATATATTATATATATATTTATATAACTATATATTATATATATATATATATATATATATTAATATTCTATATACTAATATTATATAAGATATATAATATATATTATATAATATATATATATAAATATAATATATATTATATTATATAGATATAGATATATATATATATATATATATATAATATATATTATATATATATATATATATATATATATATATATATATATATATATTAATATATATATATATTATATTATTATATATATATATATATATATATATATATATATATATATATATATATATAAGCAAACTTGAAAATTCTAACCTGGACGCTGATAATGTTACAACTTTTCATGCAATAAACCGCACCAGTTATTTGTACAAATCCACAGGTCCCGGTTAAAAATTACCCAAGTGTTGCTTTCACCAGAGTGTGAGCGGGAGGCCCGCCGGAGATTAGATGTCTCACGACATGCCTCACTCCTCTGGGAGCCAAGATTGCTTAGAGGTAATGGGGCGTTTTCATTTTAGCTCATCGTTGGTCAAGAGGTAACACTCTTGGATTACCATCTTAAGGGTAAGGGCAGGGATGGCACGGAAAAAATCAATTGATTTTTTCAAACTGGATTTTTTCATTGATTTTTTGCTCCAAAAAATCATATTTTTTTTTGTCTTTTGGGCTATAGTATATATATATATATAATATTAAGTTTATATAGTATATTATATTATTTTAATATTTAATTAACTATAAACTTTAATTTTTAATAATATTAATTTTTTTTTCAATATTGCCAATATTATAACACTTGCCTAATAATATTAAATATATTATAATAGATTATAATATATATATATTATGTACCCCATTATAGGTATATACATATATAGTATATATATATATTATATATAATATACCCCTATATTTAACTTATATAATATTATTATATAAATATTTAACTAACTGTATTTACTAATATACATATAACTACTCACACGATATTACCATACTAGAATATAATTTATATGGTATACATACTATATAGATATAATTCTATATTATATATATATGTATATATAAAATATTATTACTATTATTTATATTATACCTATTATTATTATTATATCTTATAGTAGTTATTATATAAGTTATTTTCAATTTTGTTATATTGCCTCATCTTTGATGTTATAATATCATTATCATTCTTATAATTTGATGAATATAGTGTTTCATCATATTATGTATTGATACCAACCTATTAATTCTTATATTTTTATACTTAATATTCATACAGTTTCTAGATATGGATTATATAATTATTAGTATATAAATATATATATATATAATATATTGTAACTTATATATTACTTTATTGTATCTATACTATTATATACTTTACGTATAGATAAGTATAACTATAATCAATATTAATAATAGTATATATTATACTGATATATAAAATATATATATTAATATTTATTCATACCTAATAGTACTATACATATATAGGTATATACTATATACTATAATATATATATATATATATAGTTATATATAAATCGTGACTAGCATATAAGTTCACTCACACTACTTCCCCGCCAAGTAATATATATATACTAATATATATACTTTGATATTTATTTGATATTTAACTTCGATAGAAATATAAAAGAATAGGTAAATAATCAACCCCGCAAGGCTAGCCCTGAATAATATCCACCACATAAAAATGTCAACACACAAGAGTCACGTTTACAAAGCATATTTCTTATTCGTGACTGTAATATTCATCAATTATTACAAATAACACTCTTAAGTTGCTCTTCATTTTGTCAAGTCCTACAGGGGCCTAGTTTAAAATTTTGGAAACTCATCATTTATAGGTTAGTGAAAATAATAAGTTGTTTTAATTTAAAAAAAAGAAACAATGTTTACAATTTAAATTTCACGTGACGTCTCGAAGAATCCTCAAAATCCCAAAATATTTCATAAACTAAAACAAATTAAAAATTGATTTTTTCTCAAAAAAATTCGAAATATCCCCACCCTGGTTTCCAATCCCACTAGGGCTTTGTGTGATTTGAACCAAAAAACTGAGGGGGTTATGGCATTGAAAACAGTTTCATATATATAGATATAATATGTACGGACCTACGTAGACTCAGCTATAGACGATAATTGATAATATATAAATGATATATATATATATTATAATATATATATATTAATTATATAATATATTATATATATAACCGGAATATCATTAAATTTTAATGGCACATAATAACTATGTAGAAAAAAATCCATAAGTGATTTATAAACATATTACTCTGAAAACATCTCTTATACAATTCTAATATATATTATATATATATTAAAAATAAATCCATTATGATTCTCCTATGAGCGATCTAATAAACTATATATGCAAAAACAGAAAATTCGTTTTTATGTACACCAAAACAGGATATATGTATATATATATAATTAATATATATTATATATATATATATAGATTAATAATAATTATTACATTTAAATTACTTATTTATATTAACATATATACATATATATAATATATTTTATACTTATACATATATTATATATAAAATATATAAATATTATATATACAATATTATAAAAAACCGTTATATAAGTATATATTCATATATAATATTTTATAATATATATATTATTTATATATACTTATATATTAATTCATTAGTATATATTTATATAATAAGGATAACCATATATTAGTATTAAGTAATCATTATATTCTTTTCAAAATATATTTTCTATATATTTTGATAATAAAATTATTTTTTAATTAAAGAAATACTGTATATATAGATATAGGAATAACAAAAATTAATACAAAACAAATCCAGAGTGATAGTGTATAGCTTATATAGGATTAGATAATCTGAAATATTATAATAAAGATAATTACTAAACATTTTTATATGAGTGTTATTATATTTTACTATCATATAACTGTTATACGAAATTTTATGTAAAAGACATAGATAAATATCAATTAACGATAATATATTACTACCTTTATATAATATATAAGCAGTAAAATTCAGGATAAAAGCTAAAATCTTAAACTTAGATTAGGTGTATATATTAACCCTACACACTATAGGTTGATAATATTATATAATATAGATAGGGGATATAGATATGCTTTTATTGATTAAATGTTTTATTAACTGTGCTTTTATTACTGCTAGATGAGATGATTCTATAAACTCATGTTTTGACTGCTTATGATATATGAAACTCATGGATGAATATAATAGACATACTAGGAATCGATTACTGCTTAAAGAAGATACGTCATATATTGTATTATATCAGCTGATGTATAACTCACTTATTAGATTATCTAATATTGAAAACTAAGATGAATATACATTACCTTAGTAACATAAGAAGCAGGATGAAAATCAGTAAATCAATAGATTAGGTGAAAGGATCATTTTAACACACACAGTCCTTAACTTCCAAAGGGAGGAGGATGAATTGTTATATGCTTTGTTCTTATATAATAGAACTTGCGTTGGCGCATTTACTTGTCTTTAATAATGTATTGAACTCTGAAAGAGTGTTTAGAACTGCGTTTAACTCATGTAGAATTTTAACTGTGACTTAGATTATTTAAACTATACTTAGTG
>JABUQX010026257.1:10000-15000 GCA_015478945.1 Trachelipus rathkii
TGGAAACGCAACCAATATCAAGGAAAAATTGATAGGAAATAAATATTATTTAAGAAAAAAAAAAAATAATTAATATGAGTACTTTTATTAGATGTTTCATTTTTTGAAGTAAAATTTACATCAATATTAAACAGTTGAAAATAATAAATTAAAATTCATTTGTTTCGTTTACAGGAATTATCAAGTATTTTCCACGAAAACTTTTAAAGAGTATCGAGAAATGGAAAAACATTATCGGAGTTTTTTTTTTTAAAGGGGGTGTACAGGGACCTCCACAGCACGCATGAATGTGACTATACTATGTATGTATGTATACTAACTACTGGGGAAGTCCCTGGTAAAACGATGTATGAACAGTGCTGAAATGGTTAGATCTTATATAAGATGTTCAGTTCCAACAGGAAGGCAAAAACTCGGTCACTGCGAAAGTGAGAAGATTCGGATAGGATGTGCGGAAGGCGATGGTGGAGAGGCATAGTGAGCCACATCAGGGAAGAACTTCATTTTAAGGGCTGAGATGGCCTTGCAATCAAAAAGACATGAACGAATGTAAGAACACAATTGGAGGAGAAAAATGGGCAAGTCAGAGGATCCCCCGCGTCATGAGAAATGCAAGGGTGAAGTTGGTATGACCCAGACGTAATTTAGCCAGGGAACCACCTCCAGGAGGCGACTATTTTTGCATGATGATGACCACCGTCCAATGACGAGTTTGACGTTTCGTAGTTTAACACCACGGACATCCTCTGCCCAACATGTTTGCCAGCCAGAAAGGAAACCCCCAACGTATTTTGATGGAGATATCTGTAGCAGGGAAATGGTCTATGTGTACATCAGGAGGAAGGTACTGGGAATCAACACCCTATGAGTTGCCTCGTGTTTGGCCTCACTATCGACTTGTTCGTTTCTAGGAACACCTACATGGAAAGGGACCCAACAGAACTCAATTCTGTGCCTCTTCACATGATACTAGCCGAAGGACCGTTGAATGGCAGAGATCAAAGGGTTTCTTGTCGATCGGTCAAGCAACACCTGGAGAGAACTTCTAGAATCGGAAAAGACGGTATAGTTACTTTCAGGTGTGATGGTATTGACCTTGTTCTCAGCCATATACACTGCTATCAGCTCAGCCAAAAAAAAAAACAGACTAATAAGGTGGAAGGGTGTGGGATACAGTGATGTTCGGAAACACAGTCGATCCCCCACCCTTCCTTCCTTTCTGGGGAACCATCAGTGTAAACTACTATCGAGTCGCTATGGACTTTCCCATGATACATAAAGGAATCTCTCAACTGTACCGGGTGTACCTCTGACTTTGTTAAAGATTGGATCTCGATGCAAACAGCAGGAGGCGGACAAATCTGCTTGGAATTGGTGGAGTTGAAATCAAATTGAGTGACAGCTCGCTGAGGAAGTCGAGAAAAGCGAAGATGGATGTAACAACCCCATCAAATGGCCAATAAGAAGGGTTGTGATGGACTTCGCTCTATTAAGAGTCAAAGCCGATGAAGTAGGAGCCTGAATACGGAGGAATAAGGAGCACATGAGCTGTTCTCTAGGAAGGGAAAGGGACATCACTCCCACCTCCACCTCCACCTCCACCTCCACCTCCAGACTTTCTTCGGTGAGGACCAAAACGCTCCTGTGGCTATCCTCAGACCTGTCTGAATTGGGTCAAGAAGATGGAGGTACGACTGAAAGGTCTGCCCATAGATGGCACAATCATAGTCCAGTTTAGCTCGTACCAGTATGATGTAAAGGTGGAGCATGGTGTTCCTGTCCGCACCACAAGTCTTAGAGGTGAGGTGCCGTAAAAGATCCAAGGAATGGAGGCAACTTTAAGGTGAGTAATTTGAGGGAGATACGTGAGGTGCTCATCGAGTAGCAGACCCAAGAACCTCACAGTATACTCCACACGGATGGGGGAGCCATAGAAGTGTAAAATGGGAAGCGAATGCATGTGTCCCCGTCGACGGGGAATTTTCTGAAAGAGCATGGTTTTAGTTTTTGATGTGGAGAATGTATAGCCATGTTCAGAACACTAGGATAAAACCCTGTGGATGGCTAGCTGAAGTTGACGCACCATACAGGGAAGTTTTGCTCCAGTGAGGTACAGGGCAAAACCGTCTACATAGTTGGAACATCTGACCGAGTTCGGATGGTATCGAATACTCCATTGAAACAAATTGCGAAAAGCAATACATTCAGCATACTGCCCTGCGGCACTCCCTCGTCCCCGACAAAATGCCTCGACAATGTGGCTCCACAAAAGACTTGTAATGGACCATCCGATATTAATAACTGAAAGATGAAGGGAAGATTGAAGCCCAAGGAGTAAAGGTTTCGCCAAACTTCCCAACCTCCACGTGCTATCATATACCTTTTCGAGGTCAATAATAATAATAATAATAATAATAATAATAATAATAATAATAATAATAATAATAATAATAATAATAATAATAATAATAATAATAATAATAATAATAATAAGGTAATAATAATAATAATAATAATAATATAATATTCGCAAAGTTTTCTCCATTTTGCACAGCTGTTGAATTTTAATTTTTTTCTAATAAAATATGACTTTCAATTTTGTGTTTAATAAACTTTTAAAGTTTCTGTGACGAATTCGTGTATAATAAACTTTTAAAGTTTATTGATTTTAATATTTAAGGCCTTATACTATAAAGATATATATATTTATATATATATAAATATATATTATTATATATATATATATATTACATATTATATATATATATTATATTATATTTATATATATATATATATATATATATATATATATATATATATATATATACTCGTCTTTGTAAATGGACCATCCGAATCGATGAGATTCCACCCATTGGGCATGCGGGGTGCTAGGGAACATCTCGCTACACCGAAGTTCAATCGTTTATCCATTTTCGCGTCACTTTCCCTCAGGAGTGTGTATTGCCTTATCCAGAAGGGACGCCATACACACAGGTAATAAAATGCTTCTAATTTATCAACTTATAAATATTGCGGAAATAAACTAATAGAGCCTCGCGGAGAAGTCAAGAGGGGCAGCTTAAAAATCAAGTACCCTTTCATCCATCCATCCATCCCACATCACACTTGGAGGTTGTCGACTCCTAGTGATGGGGTTGGTGTCGTCACGAAATTGCCCACTTGTTCTGATGTACTGTCTTTTTTTTATCATCTTCTGTAACATTTGAAGTCTTTATTCTAATTTACGCTTTGTTGATGAATATCACTTTTCTCCTCTTGACCCTACTCACTATTCTTAAGTGTTCTGCCAGCAAACCCTATTCTGCTCCCTTTTACTGTCTCTAGCCTGAATTTTCATTCAAAGTCAGTTGTTGTGCTTATGTGCGCAATGACGTTTGCTTTCGGGTCTCTGATTTGGAGTCTTCTGAATTTGAGCCTTATTTCTCAAACTCTTTTGCCAATCTAGAACTATATTAATCTGTTCTATCTATTTATCGCCTAACTCTTCTTACTATTTTAAATTCTTTTACTATCTAAACTCCAAATTAGAACTCATTCTCACATCTTCATTTTTTAAAATCATCATTTTTAGTGATTTCAGATTTTCAGTGTTCTCCACCCCCAGTCATTTTCCTCTAAATCTCTAGCTGAAGTTAGTCAACTCGCCTAACGTTTCTATCTGGAATAACCTCGAGCAGGTGGTGCAGCTCCATACCCAAATCCCTTATCATCTTGGAGGTAAACCCAACATACTAAGCCTTTTCTTAACTTCTAATCCTCCTCCCTTATGCTGTTATACTGGTTTTCTCCGCTCACCTTCTTATCTTTGTATCCAGCCAATTTTATCTCTTCAAAATCTTTCTCAGGAAAGGCTCTCACTTACGGCGAGAAAAGTATTTGGATTTTCGACGCTGCTAACTGGTCAGACTTGCTGTCTTACATCTTTGACTTCCCTTGGAATGTTTACTTCATCAGTGGGAGGAGTTCCTCGGAATGTGCAGAACGCATAACCGAGGGGATTTTCTCTGGCATGGAGGCACGCATATGATATCTTTCCCTTCAACTAAAACTAATAAATCTTAGTTTAACTTTGCTTGTTTACGTGATATTTGCGGCAGGGATGCTGTTTTTCAGGAATTACCTTCGTATTATAACTCATACAGGAGCTCATGTAACTTATATATCATTCCGAAATCGTGCAAAAAAAATTTCCTAACACTACTAACTTTTATTTTTCGTAGAAAATGTAATGATCTTTCTGGTTCCAATTCCTCAAACTCTCTGACATTTAAAAAAAAAAATGCCAACTCTGGCACTTTTCGCTCTAACCTTTGCCTCTGATTCCACTCTTGACGATTCCAGAGCTATTTATCCTTCTCTGCTCCCTCTAATTCATGTTTGCCAAACTTTGTAAATTCTTCTAAAGATTGCTCTGTTCTCTCTGAGCCTAACTCCATGGAGGCGTATTGTCCTAATGATATCTAAACTGTGGTTCTTAAAATCTGTGCTTCTGAGCTGGCGCTCTGACTTGACAAACTGTTTTATCTCTGTCTTCCCACTTCAACGTTTCTTGCTGTAAAAGTGCCCTCATTTAACCTTTGTCGATAAAGAAGGATCCTCTCTCAACCCTTTAACTATCGTTTTATCTTTTCAACACCCTCTCTGTTAACAAGTTTTTAATCTATCTTAATTAATTAAACAAGAAGTTTTGGAAACTTCTAATTTAATCTCAGATCGCCAGTATAACTTTTGTAAGGAACTCTCTACTTGTGACCTTCCTTTCCTTCTCTCTCTGATCCTTGGTCCTTTACTCTTTGCTGTTGTCCTAGACATTTCGATAAACCTCGATAGAGTCTACCACAAATCTTTGATTCCCAAACTTCCTTTATTCGGATTTTATCCTTCTATTTGTAACTTTTTCTTTGATTTCCTTTTCGCTCGTTCTACAGCAGAAGTTGTATTTATTAATAATGGTGTTCCTCGTGGGATTTTACCATCCT
>JABUQX010026257.1:20000-57500 GCA_015478945.1 Trachelipus rathkii
TATGAGAGAGGTTGAGGCGTAAAACTGTATTACTGGTGGCAGAGAGGAGATTAGCGTTTATTAAGAAATAGTAATAATAGGAAGAATGGAAGAGAGAATATATTTGGATCTTTTTTCGCATTTCATTGTCGTTAAACGTGGACAAGGGTGGTGTTTACCTTACTATATTGGTATAGTTATGTGACATGCTCGCATTTGGCTATTAGATTTGTGGTGCGAATTCATATGGTGTTGTATAATTGTATATATGAATGGTATATATGTAGTGAGTAGGGTGTGTGTAACGCAAACGAGTGGTGTGTATATAATTGGTGATGATGTTTGTGTTTGAGAAAAGTATGAGTAAATTTATAAGATAATATATATTTATATGTTAGAATTATAAGTAGTGTGGAGTTGATTGGTAGATTTAATTGTCGTAGACGAGGTGATGTGAACTGATGTTCAAACTAGTGTGCGAGTATTTCAGCTTTATTGGTGAAAAAGATAGAATGCGTACTCGATGTTTTATTTAAGTATTGATTTTGTCCGTGGTGTAATAGCATATTTGTGTGATTATATGGATAATAAGATGAGGACGGTGTGCATTATGCAGTAATTAGTTGTGAGATGTGACATAAAGAGTTGTAATGTCGTAGGTGTAGCGCAAGATGTAGGTTTGTGCTATTTGTAATAGAAATCGTTGATAGTGTTGTTGAGAGATAATCTGTTATGCGTCTTTAGTGTAGTGATTATTTGGTGCTAGTGCATAGGGGTATGTCTGTTGTACTTTAGGAATAATTTATTTTTTGATAGTGATATTGTTCATGACAATTTTATACGTAGTTAGAGAGATTGAGTGGAATTAAATATATGAGAAACGTTATAATAGTCAGTTATATTGAGCATCTATTAGAGTTAACATGTTAACGCATATGCGTAATACTATATCGAAGAGCTCGAGAGCTTTTGCTATGGTTTGGTTGTAAGAAATGATGATATTGAGTAATTTGAGAGCATATCACGCTCATTACATTGGGAGTTATGGTGACTATGAATTAGTGAAAGCAATTGAGAGTGTACAGAGTATATTTATATGTCAGCTGAGATCGATGAGTAAATGATTTTTGTTTGGGTGTCAATACACTTAAAAAATCGGAAAGCGTCTATTTAGAGCTAAATGTCTAGATTCTTTGTATTTTCTCGATACGATGGGTAAATAGTATTTTAATATCGCGGATCTCGAGTTGTTGGCCTGGGAATTTCATGACCCAGGACTGGAGAGACCTAGAGAAATAGTGGTTCGAGTCAAGTAAAGAATTACTGTGAAGGACTAGGTATTATATTTTCTGAGTGTTTTATAGTATGAGACTCTATGAGCTCTTGAGAATATAATGAGTGACTCACATTCTTTAAATATAGAGATGACGTGAGTGATATGTTGATATAATAGTCATTTTATTTGAGTGAGGCAGTATCGTGTAGTAGGTCCAAATTTAGAGTTGATGAGATAGGCCTGGCTTCTTATGTAGATTGATATAACCCTATTCTACATTGACGAGTAATAGCCCGAGTGATTATTTGCAAATACAGATTCGGATCGGCATCCGTATCAGCACTCAACTGTAACACTCACCTGAGTGGATTTATTATGAAACTTTCAACGAGTGTCTTCACATCTTTCGTTGATGGTATCTGATATGGTGCAAGGTGAGTACAATTTTCAGCAAGCGGGATAAGGAGAGAGACTATTATATCGCTTTTTCTACTTTAGTCACTGGCATGCGCTCTCGTGAGTAGTGACTCCTATTCTTCTATGCGCATCTGTCTTTTCTGATTTCTTTATGATTACTCGGCAGAACCGGAATCACATCCCTAACTGCAAAATGTTTCCTCTATGAGAGAAAGTTCTTAAGAGTATCGTATAGTTGATTATGCTTATATTGTTGAGTACAAAATAATTGAGAGAATTATTTCTATTATTAGCCTTAGCGACTAATTTTTTTTTAAAACTTATTCCAGTACTTTTTTTGAGTGTTTCCAAAAGTGGTTAATTCATTTATTTCTTGATTATATTATTAAAATATATTATTATCGTAGAATTATATTTTATATTATCATCAGTTTATTACATTGTAGTTCATGACCTAACAATATTGTAATTATTCTCAAACTAAATAGACTCTCTGATAATAATTTACTTTTGTATAAACGAATGTATTTAGAACTCTAGATCAGTATTTATATTAAGTTTCAATCATATAAAGCATAATAGATACTTACCGGTCAATATATACCGTATAATGTTATATTACACATCACTTGATAGGTAATACTTCAGGGAGAATAGGTTTGTGATTTTCTAAAGTGCTAAGTTTGCACTATATTTATTGCACAGGCGCCGGTAGCTCATTACAACAGGTAGAATCTATAGATACTTAGTTTGATACATATAATATATAGAGTTTTTGAGAAATCTAAGATAAGTGTATAGTTTGAGTTGGAATTGTGATCAAGGGGCCTGACCAAGGAATTTATTAATAGTTTTTAATTCAAGTTACGTAAGTAATATGAAAGAATAGAGAATATTACCTAAATTATTATTAATATAATTTGTTTCAAAACCAGTCTAATTACATTTTAATTGTGGTATTCCTTATTCAGTATAAGAGATTTATTTTAGTAACCTTCAGTGTCGATTTGATGATGTGTAATGTGTGTTGTGTGTGTTGTGTGGTGTTGTGTGTGTGTGTGTGTCGTGTGTAGTATCATTGTGAGTGTGTAAAATATTAAACATACGTGTTGTGAATTAAGTTTTTAGGCTTATTCCTGTAGCGGTAAATAATTTGAGCACAGTGGTATTCACTCGTAAATTGCTTTGTAGAAACCATGATTGCACGAAAGATCACTGTTTATAAGATATTTTTCCATCCAATAATGCTATTTTTGAGAGAGAGAGATTATTTAGTGAATGTTTGAATAGTTGTGATTTTCTCTTGTGATCTTATTCTGATTCATAATTGATATCTTAAGTTGAGCCGAATTTTTACGGTTTTATTTTTATCAAGCTTCGATACACAAATTATTTTATCTTTAGAGTAGTAAGTTAATTTTTTTTTTTCAATTGAAAATTTTATAATTTTCTGGTATTTTAGAGGTTAGAAAAACATTTATGTATAATATATCTATAAAGATAGTGACTAATAGGGTCAAGACAGAGCATACCCCGATTACAATTGTGGAATACACAATTAAACTCTGAGAGGATAAGTGCTCATTGAGCATGAACTCTCGAGTGAGTCTTTTATCACGCTGACTGCCGTCTTCTATACTACTCAATAATGCGCGCTACGCGCGAGCGGTGTGTACGTGTAACAACTTACTGTACGCTTGGTGACTAGATAAAAGTTAGTATATGTCATTTTATAATAATATATATATATATGTAATATATATATTATATATATATTATATATATAATATATTAATTATTAATATATATATATATATAAATATTAAAATTAAATATATTAAATATATATTATATTTATTATATTAATAATATATATAATATATATATAATATATATATTATTTTTTTTATTTTTTTTTTTTATTATTTTTTTATTCTTCTTTATTTTTTTTATTAAAATATGATAATCACACCTCAACGTGCAATTAAAAGCCTTATATTTACAATATTTATGTGAGGGGAACTTCTAGGTAATTTCTACCTATAGGTATCGCGAACTCTAAGAGGGATTTCGACTACTCACGCTCCGTATATTGCCCTAATGTCGTGAGACTACTCACCGTTCATATCTAATATATGTCCAAATTATATGTGCACGTAGAGAGTATGTCAGAGTGTTCCATACACTGATCATATCGACATAAGAATTTTAACATAAAATTTACTTTATTAAATTTAAATTATAGGTAGAAATAATTGGTAAGGAAATTTGTGGAGGATATAAAAAATCTCTCATACTATAACAAATATAATTTAATAAATCCACTTATTTCTTTATATTAGATAATTCACTTATGAATACATATCATCTCATTAATATAGTATTAATATATATATAGTATGCTATAAATTAATATATTAAGTTATAATATATATCATTAATATATTAATTAATAATATATATATATAATATATATATATATATATATATATAAAATATATATTATATATATATTATTATAATTATATATTATACTTATATATATTATATAAATATATATTATATATATTTTCATATATATATATAATTTAATATAAAATTATATTAATATTGGTTTTAGATTATAGCAAAAATTTTACAAAGTATTGTAATGTTTACTCGTGTATATAGCGAAATAATATGATGAATTATCGAGAATAATTCCCTACTATAGATTTTTCACTTAAAGTTTTGTGTTCTGAGTAATATAGTGAGTAAAACTACTATATTTATCCCTCAAGATTATTAAGTCAAGTTTACTACAGTTTGTTTATAAACCTTAATATTATTAATATAATTATAATTATATTTAATATATATATATATATTATATTAATTAATAATACATGTTGGGCATACTAAGTAATCAAAGGGTAGGTGAGCGAATGATGGAGAAGCATCTAAGATAAGAGGTAATGGGTAGAATAATGTGAGAGTAGGTCTTAGTAAAGTGTATTATATATTTTAAGGAGTAGATGTGTAAAAGTATTGGAAGCTAAGTTTCAAAATGTAAGTTCAATATACGTAGAGATTTATAGTTTTTCAGTGAAGGAAGGTCAATTTGAGGATTTAGAGAATGATGTATAATTAAGTAATAACTGATTAAATGTCTTATTTATATAAAGAAATAGGTGTTTTTAAATTTTTAAGCTATTTAATTAAATCATATTATAAAGCTATTTTCTAAAATCTTAGATTGGAGAAATAGAGTAAGGTAACAATTTTTTTTATTATCGGCAACATTTCTTCTGCTTATTTGTAATGTAATGTATTAATGTAAATACTAAAAAAAAAATAATTGATAATCATTAAATTTATACTTATAGAAATTGTGGTAAATTGTTAGCTGTGTTAGAGATCAAGTTGGTCGTGTTGCAATCATGTGAGTAAGTGACAGATAATGAATCTATTTCTTCTTAGAGTTGTCTAGAATAAGCCTGAAATGTGTGATATACGTGTAAAGCGTTCTATGACATTGATACTCTTATTATTGAGTACACCTTTGTGTGTAGTAATTGGTGTTGATTTATATTTTTCTTGTATATAATGTAATCATTCATACAACCAACTCATAAAATGGCTACAGTCAATACACATGCTGAGTCTGTCATTGTAAGATAATGTGCAAGACACAGGAGTGGCTTTACGTCGAGAGTGTAGAGAGAATCATCGTACTGCTATAAAGAGCAACTATAATATAGAATGGAATGGCTCATAGAAGTAACTCAACGCGACTAGAGACAATACAGTAAGATTATATATAAGCTGCTTGCTTTGGATGAGTGATAATGAAAGTCTTAGCTGCTTGAGAGCTTTATGGTAGGAAAAGAAAGTATTGCTATAGTACTTGAGCTTTAGTAAATTAAAAGAAAAGTATTATAGTATTGTACTCTGTAGACTGAGAAGAGTAAGATAAGGGAGAAATCAGCTAAAGCTAAGAAGATATGAAGAGAAAATAAACTAGACTTATGAGGTGTTAATGATAGTGGAGTAGTAATAAGAGAGAAAGCTAAAAGATCTGAGAAGCTGATAACTCATAAGAGTAAGTTAGGCACGCGAGTCAAGATAAAAGATGCACTCACAGAGAAGAAGCGGCAAGATAGAATGAATGAGTCTCACATGTATGAGAGCTATTGATTGCGACCAATAGATTGAGGGATTATACAGTACTGTGTTCAATTATTGACGCAGTCTACAAATAGCTAATACACAATTTGCAATAACTATCACAGAAGCTAAGACTACTAACGGTGCATCTTTCACCTTACGCTCATAATAATACCCGTAAAGTTATGTAAAACTTTAATTACCATTCTTATACGTAGAGAGAAATATAAATGTATATATAGTAATAATAGTAAACTTGTTAATGTTTGCTAGAAAAACAGCGAGGCGAACGAGAACATTACTCCACTCACCTATAGGAAAAGAGTCGATACTAATTATATTTGTTTATTTTATTTTAGTGAGTGTTAATCTTTCGAGCTAGTATAAGTTGCTAAGTTAATGTTGATTTCATATCAATAATATTTATGCCTGTCGAGAGCTGAAGAATATTAATGAAGGCCTATAAAATAGTAAGCTTTGTTAGTAAGAATAGTATGTTACTCACACAGAAAGTGGGTAACATTGTGCTAAGGTGAGCAATAGGGTGTGGTAACACCATGATTCCCAATACTAACGTGCCAAAGAATCTGACAAATCCTTTATGGGTGGTCATCTCTTCTTCAGATAGATTCCATTAGAAGACACACTCTAAAAAGTGGATGAGTATGTGCTACAACGGAGAGAATGTTAAACTACTGAGTACTCACCTTGAAACTGCAATTTCGGCAATGATTTGTTTTCTCTCTCAGTGTGAGGACATCTATCTGCACAATATACTGTGCTCCAAACTAGTATAACATGGCTCAACACCCCATCACATACTACAGGGTAGTCAAAACTATGAAGAATGATTCATCTACTAGTGCAAATGAGATTCAATTATGACATCACGCTTTCAAAGTCTAGGTGTGAACTCATCGCTGAGATTCACTCGTCTTTATAGATCATCGCTAAATTCATTAACGAGCTCATCAAACAACGATAAACTCCACAGACTCATCTCCAATTTTTATTCGTTCTCCGAAAATTAAAACCTCATCATTATTATGTAATCTTCCTCTAAAATAACACATCTTTCATATGTGAATCATGTGCAGATGATCTCTCAGTGTATTTAGAGAGTGAGGTGATATTATATTACAACACGAATAGTTAATTACTATTATACATATAAAAGGACATATGACCTATAACGTACGTCGAGGGTATACTAAAATCACAGAAAGTTAAGATCCGGATGGATGGAGAAGTACGTGAGACATATGTAACAGGTCAACGTTACGCAGTATAGCTAGTGATATCACCAGGGTGGTGATCTACGTAGCCTTTCTAAAGTGTCAAGGATGAGGGCAAACTCGCTAAGTATGAGCTGTGATTAAATAGTACCCCTCTCAATATTTCAACTCACAACAGTGGAAGAGGTACATGAGTTAGTATTATCAGGCCAGAGACACAGAAATGAAGAAAGAAAAGAACATACGGGAAGCTATAGTAGCCGTAAGTATACCTTACTCCGAAAATATATAAATAAGCTGAGTAAGTAAACGTCCCCTGAAATGGTTCAGGTGAAGAGTATACCGTATCTCCTGAATTGAAAATAGTGAATGAGAAGGGTGTAGAATAATTAGACAGATTGTCAAACAATCACCCTGTTAAACCTCTGTGATCACTGATATTAGGAGTAGTGAATGTGAGTGAAATATGGCTACTCATACTAAGTCAAAAAACCCCTCTCAGTGATATGAATATTACCATAGGGTGTAATGTTTGTTTGTCGGTGATGCGATTAAGAAATTCGTACGGCGAGAGTAGTGTTAATGTGGAGAGATCAAATAATAATTATGAAAAATAAGTATTTGTTTAAGAATATAAATATTATATGGTTAATAGAAGCTCCTCTTCGCAAGTATATATATAGATTGTGGATATACTATCATATATATAGTGGTAGGACATATCAACGAGCAGCTGTGAGGTGTCGCTGCGATAAGTTCGTTATAATTAGATATTAGTCATTGAGGGTAAATAGTCAATAAAAAAGGGGTTATTGAGCATATTGCCCTCTTAGAGTCAGTCACCTAATAAAACCTCTAGCTCACTGATGGGAGTACTGATACTTGAGTGTATCGAGTGAGTCTTCGAGTAATGATAGAGAAGACGACGCTATATATACATAGAAATGATTTGCTATTATATATATTAATACACTTTCAATATGCCTCACTAGAGAACGACTGACCGAGGAGTAAATTCTTATAATAGAATTACTATAGATTCAAACTAACCAATCATAGTAATATGTTACGGAATGGTGAGTTTTGATTGAGGTAGAGGGTATAGTAAAATAATTTACACTCAGAGGGAAAATCACCTACATTACCAACAGTCTGTTTGGACGATATGTGAAGATAAAGAGACCGCTGATAATATTCACTAGCGGTAGTACCTAATCTAACTATAACGTATCTAACATGAGGTCCAATATATTTTCATATACTAATAGGTGATATAGTAATGTATACAAAGAAATAAAGTATAAGAAGTTGATAAGAGTCTACTATTAAAATAACCACTAATAGATGATGAGAGAATGAGTACGAAGTACCCGGGTGTCCCAGAGACATTACAATTGAAGAGATGATACTAATGCTGGTCTTGAAAATCAGAATAAGTAGATCGAGTAGTTTAATGAGGATGGGAGTCATTTTGAGAAGGGATGAGTAGCCGCCAGCGCACACAAGTTCCAGAGAGGAAGAAATGTAGAGTATATTGTGAAGGGTGAATAATAGGAATGAGATATGACTTCACTATAGAATGATTATCTACAGGAATACTTATGTACTTAGTTGAATCTAGGATAGACTTATATTCAAGAGTAAACAAAAGGAGATTATATACTTTACTTTATAAGTATATATTACTATACAGATGAGGTATGTGGTATAGTATCCAAATATAAGGAAAAAGGGTGATGAGATAAGGTAGATATATATAATGAGTGATATAAAGAATGGTGTACTATTATGCTAAAAAGAGGTTTATATGAAAAATCAGCAGGAGATGAATTTTATATCATTTCGGTTATTGAGTAACCAAGAAGTAAATATATAGAAGTAGGCGTGATGTAAGATAGTGAACATGATAGAGTCTTACCTGAGGTGTGACCATTACAAAGTGAGAGTTATGTTAAAAGAAGACATGGGTAGATGATAATCAACACAATAATGATTTTACTTTCATGGTCCACAGCCTATATAAATATACGTCAATGAATATACTAGTAAAGCAGAACACATTTTTTAACTTATGATGCTATATATATAACCATGTATGATGTATATATAATGTCAGAGAACGTGTAGTGACGAAGAAGAGAGGGCTGTACGTTGAAGGAAAAGTAAGAGACCCGTGGAGTGAGTAGCCAGTAAGTGAGGGCACGATTTTCTTGGAAGAGACAGCTCCCGTGTTTTCTTCAAAGTGTGAATGTGTTGATGTATGTGAACCAATGAAATAGAGAGGAAAAAACACTATTGATAACATCTTTATGGTAACTCTGTTTTTTTTCTCAGAAAGCTTATCGAGGTTATGTCTACAGGCTCTGAGTTACCAAGTGTGGTCTTGGTATCTATCAGAGCCCCTTGATTCGGACGGTGTACTATGGTTCTCTCATTATCTGGGTAAGTTCTCCGTCCCATTCGTCATTTGGATTGGGCTTGTCCAAGGCCAAAGGACTTATTTAATAACTCCTTGACTCTTTCTCGAGGTGACCTTGGCGTTCAGATTCTTTTCTGTAGGTACTTCAATGGCATGTACCCGAGTTAGTTGGCAATTCTAATTCCACCTACTATGAGGCTCCCTCCACGACGTACCTTCGAACACGCAGATTTATATGTGGAGGTTATGACAGACTATATCACAGGACCTGTCTCAGTACGAGGAGAGTTAACTTTTAAAAGAAACCTTTGATACTTTCTAGTGTGATATTTCGAGATAAGAGGTACTCTCGCTCGCGAGTGTGATCACATATGAATGAAAATACTACGCCAGCTCTGACCTCAATATCAGATAATCCTATCAAATTTAAGCTTTTTCCATCATAGCTTTATGATATCTGTGAGCTTTAACAGCCTCAGACTCCTTGTGCAAGGACAGACTGTAAGAGCATTTAGAGTCAAGCAGGTTAAGTTCTTTAAAATTTCTATTTAGTATTATCGATAACACATTCCATCAACAGAAATATAGTCTAAGAGTAAATTCTAACTTTCATTCATTTATAAATTGCAACAACCTAGATATTTATTAAGTATTTCAGCATTTTTTAATATATATAGCTAATTATTATTTCACCTTTCGAGGGACAGGTGCAGAGTAATTGCATGTAGAGTTACACGATGAATTAATATACGAGAAGACGTTACTTGTCTAGTAAATGTAAGAGGTTATTACTTAGAGATGCTAACATTTAAATGCATATTTATTTACCACTATATGCGCACATGATAACTCTCGCAGAGATTACAAATCATGTGATATCTTCAATCAAAATTTCGTAGGCTCCACAACATCGCTAATTCGCGAAGGAATGAGTTGCTGAGTGATCGCATAACAATACAGTAGATTAATTCTGGGGCTTGAAGTTTATGTAAATACTTAAATATTCATGTTCGGGTTAAAGGATCAATTCAACTTATCCTTAGTCACTGATATGGCACGCGATTTTAGCATGAGAATCCTTTCCGTCTCAGCATGCTGTCCTCATCTCTCTCACTCAAGTTCTCATTCACTACAATAAAATCTCTGCAGAGCTCCCTTGTGTGACAAACCAAAGCAAGATGCATTTGCGATAAAAAGAGAGAGTGTGAGTGTGTGCAGACCATTTTCACACAATAATCCATGAACAGATAACAAAAATATCGGAGAGAGAAATTACGATTTGCTTTCAACCCCGTGTCAAGCCATCGGTTCAAAAATTATATCGTAAGCATTTGTAGAGACTCGTCTGATCACTTCTACTAACTCGTTTCGTATATGTACTCCTTATTGGAGCTGCCTTCTCAGTTTTCTTCCGCGTGATCCATACTCTCATCGATTTCAGAGTACACGATCCAGCAGGAGAGGTCCCCCCTGGGGTAGGCAGGGAAGACGATTGGACTTGGATAGTGAATATGCATATTTGCCAGGTCAACAAATACCAAATGCCATCTTTCTGTTAAAATTCCTAAACCCTTTTCACATACCATGCTTTAAAACGAAATATAGAAGCGATAGTTGATCTATTTGTCTAAAACCATGTTGCCACTCGTCCATTATCTTATACCCGCTCTCTCAACTCAAATCTCTTTCCGCTAGCCATCGCGTTCGGTACACCTTTACTCTCCGCGAATGAAACAAAAAACTTAGAATAATTAAACAATCCCTTAGTAATATATATAATATATATATCATATATATATATAATATATAGCATATATAAGCTTATAATATTATACATATATAGGTATTAAGTAATATATATATATCAAATATACGTATTTAATATATAATATATATATAATATATATATATATTATATATAATGTAATTAATATAAGAAAATAATTTTGCCATTTTTATTGTGGTTGAGGTAAAAAACTTATCTAATTTATTAACGATTAGTTATCAATTAGTATATTAAGTAATTTGAATCATATCATAATAATGTTGTGTGTGTGCTGTGTGTTGCTGTGTGTGTGTGTGTGTGTGTGTGTGTGTGTGTCGTGTGTGTGTGGGTGGTGTGTGTGTATTGATGTGTATATAGGTAAAAGCATTGTGTGGTGATCATGTTTTTCTATTACGAAAAATATTTTAGTGAAAATAGTTAAACGTTGTGTACAATTCCATTAAGAACAAAGTAAAAAATTTAAATCGCAGTAAACTTTAAGCGAATTAATTTTTCACAAAACTTTCTCGATTGAAAGAATAATAGATAGGAGCTTGTAACGGAAGGAGAAGGTGAGGGTGAGCAGGACAGAAGGTGGGCAGAGGAGGTAGCTGCCAGCAGTCGTGGAGTGAGGCGAGCATAAAGGTAGAGAGATATGAGATATAAGAAAGAGAGTGAGTCTTGGTCAGGGACTGAGGAGACTGTGCAGTGAAGAGACCAGTGACAAAAGTGCTGGTATCAGAGGGAACATGGTGTGGGAAGGGTTTAGTTATTGATTATTTCGTATAAAATGTTTGGTGAGTTGTTGGTCTTATCTGACCTTTTGCCTCTTCTTATTGATGGTAGTATAGTTAGAGTGGACACCGGCGGGCGTGGGGTTTTAGTTTGTATGTTTGAAGAGATGCAGACTGGATATGTGATAAAGAGCTGACACAGAATAGGAAGAGCTGAAGAGAGAGACTACGTAACTGCAGTAAAGACAGAGAGCTGGGGGAGCTAAAGCGTGGCAAGCTATGGAATGAGAGGAACTGTAGACTGTCTTATACGTAGCTGTTGACGTGTGAGACTTAGTGAAGACAGGCGGAGTGCCTAAGCATCGGACACACAGTAGGAGAGCGCGCAGATGCGCTATTCAGACATCTATCACAGGTGCGACCAGAGGACGACCTAAGGAGATGACGATATCATAGATGTAGAAGGCAGACAAGGAGTCGGTGCAGTGAGATGGATGAGTTACCATCAGATTTGAGCGGGGGACTCATAGGAGAGCTGCGTAATGGAGCTAGGATACTTGAGTGAGAGGTGGATGCCAGTACTACAGAGACTCGCAGAATGCTAGATGAGGTGCAGAGCTAGACTGAGATGATAATAATATCTAGATAAGTCAAGATCATACAGAGGAGCAGAGGTGATAAGGGGGCGCGATAGTTACGGGAGTATTAGGGGTGGTGGCCATCGCTTAGAATACATGAGATGGACGCATGAAGTTGAGAATACGATTAGACTGAGACCGCTAGGATGGTGAGAGATGCGTAAGCCAAATCGAGAGCGCCGTATTGACTGGGAAGTGGAGAGTCGAGGTGAGACGTGACGAGATCACTATCTCGTCGATCAAACGAGAGCTCTCGAGTGCAATTATAAGTTGAACAGCCGCATATGAGAACGAGCAAGTATATAGAGAGATAGGAGTTACGAGATGGAAGGAGTCTTATATGAGTATCTAGATACTGAGACTGACACAAGCTCGCTTAACGGAGGAACAGAGGTCGACGATGCGCGTAGACTTAGAAGTCTTTATCAGACATTATAGGTAGAGTCGATATCCGACTTATGACTAATGATCATTAGATGCTGAGGATAGAGTAGCCAGTGAGTGTAACCGAGGCTATTGAAGGAGAGATGAAAGTCACATGCGCGATAAGAGAAAGGAATAAGGATGATGGAGAGCAGTGAGAAGCTGTGATGAAGCATGTTGCTAAGTGTGAAGATGACTAGAGGTTATTCATTATGCTGACAGCTGGATATAAGAGAGCATGGTGAAGAGACAGTATAGACGTTCATATTGTAGTGCTGATCGTGTGTGAGTTTCAGATCTGTGTATCATATATATGAGACTAGGCCGGTTCTCCGCCTCGAGGCACGCGTATATGCGCGACGAGCTATTCTTGAACAGTGAATACGATACTATAGTGTGTGCTACACTGAGCAGACTATAGATCGTGTCGTGTAGAGACAGATGCGTATCTGAGGTAGATGCAGGGAAAGTTCTGAGCTAGCCACGGTGCGTCGCATGAGCGAGATGAGATGTGTCGCGAGTTCACTCTGATGTCGTCAATATCTCGCATGAGTGTGTCACTAAGAGCCGATGTCGCTTACACGCTGTATACTTGTAGTGGTGACCTGTGCTGCTATGCTCGACATATGGAGATCGAATCTGAGAGAGACACGTGTCGAGAGAGTGAGATAGATATCAGAGATTTGTGAATTGATATATATATATATGTATAATATATATATACCGATAACGTGAGTAGGTGAATCGTAGAGAAATACGTCGAGGCGCGACGTACGTAGTTGAATACAGAGGCACGCAGGTAATTGGATGATGAGTAGTATACGGAGTGTGACGAGTCGAATAAGTGTGAGTGAGGAGTATCCAGCTGAAGTAGTATCACCGGAGCGAGATTCAGAGTCGGGTAGGGCTAGGAGTGAGTAGACGTACTTATCTGCGCGATGAGGAGTGAAGTAACGTCGTCGCGTACAGATGACTGGAGAGGTGTGGTAATGCCGTGATAACGAGCGACTGCAGAACGATTACGATGACGTGTGAGCATCGTAGGATCGATCACTGATTAATCAATACATGGATTCAGGTCTGTATGACGATCTGCATCGTGAGACTGACAATAGCTATTCATGAGAGAGATGAGCCGTCGATTGCGCTGACAGAGTCAGCGATGAGCAGCTTCGAGCGAGCGGCGTGATGGGTGGCGCCAGCAGAAAAGGGGCTATAACGAGCATGCATTATGACCGCAGTGAGACATAGAGCCGTCAGAGAGTCAGCAGCGTGAGAGTAGTCGAATGATTGAGGTGAGTTTAGTGCGTATAGTGCTCTGAGACGTACTGCAACGCAGCATAGACATGAGGTAGAGGGCGTTAGAGTAACGCTGGAGAGTATGAGCGCGTAGGACATCGTGCAGCGACGTGGGTATATCAGTATCGGTTAGCGCGAGTGAGCGATCAGCTGGTGCAGCGAATCATCGTGTGAAGGCTGATAGTAGGGGCCAGATAGGCGACATAGAGGGACATTGACCGCGCAGTAGCGCTGTAGACACTCCACCCACTACTCGAGCAATCAGAGCTGCAGCCGTACGGGCTACTAGGCATTATGTGTCGATAATATCAGAGATTCGCACTATTCGCGTGATTTGGAGTGATACGTATATGTCTGTCATCTTGTGCAGAATATACGCGTGCACAGTCACGTATCAGTGGTCGACCTGGAGTAGTGATTTTTTTTTGTTTTTTTAACTACGAGTAGTGTAGCGGCGTGCCAGTATGGAGAGCAGTGGAGGCAGCAGAGCAACTCATGCCGCGTGTCGAGAGCGGTGTCAGAAGTGAAGGTGTCAGGAAAATCAAGATAGGGTCACGCACTGTCATGAGGTGTAAGGACGAGTATATCGTGTAACAGTGCGAGCACGCGCGAGAGTGTCGAAGCGTGAGAACCACAGCCTAGTGTATGTGAGAAGATGTGTGTATTATTAGAGTATATGATGCCAGATAATTCATCGAGTTAGAGAGATTCGCAGCGCGAGTGTATAGTATCGAGATCAGATATAACGACTACGGATATATAGTTTTAATATGAGCGAGACTAAGTCCGAGACAATAATAGACTGTTGACTGCTCAGATAGTGCGAGCGAGCGAGCGTGGCAGTATATACTAGTCGAGACGCTAGAGCTCACCGAGAGTGTGATGCCGAGAGGTGTCGTAGACGAGTAATGGGGCTAGAGATGCTTCGAGCACAGTACGAAAGCTTATTATAAAATGTAAAAAAACAAAAAAAAGTTAAAAAAAATTATTTTTTCAATAAATGAAATATCCTCGACATAAATCGCAGGTGATCGTAATTGGGAGTATAGAGAGTGGAGGAGTGGAGGGATATCACGCACGTTATTATAGACGAGAGTTATGAGCGAGCAGTCTACAGTCGGTCGAGATGAGAGAATATGTGCTGAGGAGAGAGTAGATATATGACAGGAAGTGTTATAGGCTTACCAGAAAGTGTAAGAAAAATTAAAAATAAGTAAGTAAAAAAAATAAAAATAAAAAATAAGAAGACAAATTAAGGAGACCGGGTGCGCATACGTATGGTCTGCTGCGAGACCGCGGAGTGATCAAGGAGATAGCCGAAAGGAGATGCCGCATCGTAGCATGGTCTGAGCGTCATATAGTCATTGCGTAGGCGATAGTAGCGTGCGAAGGAAACAGCGGTGAGCAGATGAGAGTGAGTCTGCCGCAGCTGTCTGACGGCAAACAGGCACACGTAACGTTTAATTGCGATAAGCGATCTCGCTCTCATAGAGAGTACAGTCGAGGAGAGAGAGCAGGGGGTCCGGAGACCCTCTCCAGGGAGGAGGAAATGAGTCCTACCTCTGAGTGTAACTTGTACACTATCGCGGGAGTTCGCAGTATGCCGAGACATTCATGCGTGGAGTGATATGTGCTGAGAGTCGTGATCATGCTATGCTAGGCATGTGTAGAAGAATATGAGATCAGAGGAGCTAGTGAATATATAGTCAAGTGCGATTGCTGTCTGTAGCTAGAGTGTATGTTAGCACGAGAAGATGAGAAGAGAGAGCTACGTCGTGAAGAGACTGACTGAGCGAGACAGAGAGATGTGATAGCGGCACAAGTGAAGCACGTATACTGTATTATTCATCGCTTGAGTATTCTTTTAGAGAAGTCGATCAACTGCATTCGTCAGTACTACGTATCAGTAGATCAAGCGTCGAGTATCTATGAGCTGCGAGTAATAGGTAGGACGCGAGCGAGATCTATACTATACAGTCAGATTAGCAAGATGAGGTGTATCGACTTAGACTAGAGCAAAGAACAGCGATGAAGATAATCAGTAAGAGAGTGAAGCAGATATGACTAACGAAGAGAGCACGTGACGAATGATGAGTGTGCTGCTAGACAGGGTACAGTGAACGCTACACAGACAGAGTACTAGTCGCGTTCGCATAGTATGTACTGAGGATAGAGAGATTGTGCAGCAGCGTCATTGTGAGTGAGAGCGCTCACGAGACGAGAGACACTAGTACGGCGTATCGGATATGATGTGAGATCAATAGTAGTATATATATTAATATATAATATATATATTATATATATTATTATATTATATTATTATATTATAATAATATATAATATATATAATATATATAATATATATAAAGTGGTGTAAGTCACGGGGTGCTGCGGGGGCTTCGCCTCCCCCTCGAATTTTGGTAGCCGATTTATGATGCGGGCAGGAGTCGTAGCGTCGACAATTACATGCATGTGTATAGATCGAGGTGGGAGACGACATGAGGGCGAGCGAAGTCTACAACAAGTGATAATATGAGGTATGGAGGGATGCACACGCAAGCAGTGTAACAGAAGATACAGATGTGCGTGTCTGTCATAGAGTATGATGAGACGTAATGGGTGTGCATGTGATGGTGAGCAGAGTGCATAGCGCCACTGTAGCTGGTGCGGGTTATATAATAATGTGATTAATTATATGCAGCGGCGTAGCGGCGATCGAGCCGACGCGTAGAGTGAGGCATAAGCTACGAGCCGTCTGTACTGTCTACAGGCGGAGGTAGAGGTAGGGACGAGTGGGAGCCCACGTAGACTGAATGAGAGATGCGCACAGCTGAGGCGTGTAGATATTGCGACAGACTATGCAACCACGATAGTAGATGCATAGAGTAGTATGTGAGAGACAGAGCCGTAGATGAAGCTGGAGAGAGAGGTGAGCGTACTCCGTTGAGAGTGGAGCTGGTGCGATGTAGCGAGACTCTAGGTAATATATAGTATAAGATATAACTAATATACGGGCGTGGCAAACGACACTCTGGAGAGATTATGATTGTGATTTGCACAGTATCAGGTGTACTAGAGAAGAGGTAAGGCGTGAGGGCATATTGAGGAGTGGGAGAGGGGAGATGTGGATATATATATATATATTATATATACCTATATATATATATAATTATATAATATATATAAATGACCTTCCAAGAATACAAAACATCGATTCCGACCTCCAAGAAACACCCATCCCCTCTTTGTCAAAGATGCTTAACCAAAGCCTGAACTGTCCAACGCACCTCACTGCTGAACTGCTCAAATTCACACTTCCCACAGAACGACACATCAGATCACCTCCCTAAAGAGACCTATGTCTAAGACCCGGTGGAGAGTTGCTAGTGTATGGAGATGAACTAGGGCATCCTCAAATACAGGAGAGCACCAGGTGGGGCGAATACAGTAAAAAATAAATATATATAATATATCATAATATAATATATATATATAGTGATACTTATATATATGATAATATATTAATATATATACCCAACAAATATTACTACTTATATTTATAATTTTTTTTTAAAATTTAATATACAAAACTATTTCCTTAATACTAAATAATATCACATAGCGGACATATAATATATAATATAGGCTAATATATATAATAAATAATATATTATTTATATATATAATATATATATATATATATATAAATATAATATATATAATATATATATACTATTATATATTATTATATGAATATGATGCTATATATAGTATCATATATATATATTATTATATAATTATATTTATAATATTATTATGTAAATATATATAGTATATATATATAATATATATATTATATAGTTATTTTTTTTTTTTTTTGGGCCGCAATTTTTTTACAATTAAACGATCATAGAAAATGTGCGAAGTATGAAGTATAATTGAAAGGTCTTAAAACTAAGATTTCTTATAAAATATACTCACGGTATTATATTTAGGGTGGAGGGGCGGGATATTTTTACAATAGAGGGATCTTGCTTGTCATTGAGGGGATGGTTTAATTTTTGATCCGGGTTGGTCTCCATTTAACCCCAATTTAAAATGGTCATAAAATTTTTAATTTTCAGCCAATTTTGACAAAATAAAAAGCAAACCGCAGCTTTTCCTGACGTCTGAAACGTCGTTTTCAGATGTTTTTCTGTGTCTGTAGTCATGTTTTTGTGTTTTCATTTTTGTGAAAACCTATGTTTTTGTTTTTCACATTTTTCAATTCACCTCCTACAATATTTTTCTAAATGACTTCTAACTTGAAATATAAAAGATGTCAAATTCAGGCAATGGACGAAATTCAAACCCTACTTTTTTGGGGGGGTTTTGAAAATGTAAAATTGCCATAGATTTTATTTTCTGGTCATAGCAATCAGGACAAAATTTCGTCAAAGGCACAGCTGTATTGTCCGGGGGAGATACAGCAATTTTTATTCATATATATATATATATATAGTGTATATATACGGGTATATATATTATATAATATATTATTAGTAATATATATATATAAAAAATAAATAGTTTAAAAAAATATATATAGATATATATACAATATTTATATATATTAATATATATATATATATATATATATATATACACAAGTTTTATTAATATAATTTTTTTTTGGTGTATATGCAGTAGTTTTAGATTTGTCCTGGAAAAATGTTCAAAAAAATATTTTTGTAAAATAAATTTTTTTTTTTGACTATACAAAAAATTACGCAAAAGTATAAAAGATGCACCTTACCCGACTATATACGCTCTGAAAAATTTGATGTTGATCGGATAAGTAGGAAAAATATCTCAATATTTCAATTTAAATAAAAAATAAAAAAAAAAAAAAAAAAAAAAAAAAAAAAAAAAAAAAAAAAAAAATGGGTGGGGGGGGGGGGTATGTGAAATATTGAGATATTTTTTTATCTACTCATCCAATCAACATAAAATTTTCAGAGCGTATATAGTCGGACGAGATAAATTTCTTTTACTTAGATAATCTTTCTATATACTCAAGAAAAATTTTGTTAAAATGTCCCAAAAAATATTTTGGAAAATTTGTTCCAAGGACAAATTCAAAACTACTGCATATCGAAAAAATTATCTAAATAAAAAATGTGTATCTTCCCCGATTACATATGCCCTGAAAATTTCATAATGATCGCATGAACAGGAAAAAAATGATCGCAATTTTTCATTTTCAAAACCAAAAAAAATGTAGGGTTTTAACTTCGACAATTTCTGGGATCTGGGGTAAAAATCAATATTTCACGTTATACATTCCTTAGGTAATAGACCAATCTTTGTATATTTCAAGTTTGAAGTCATTTCTAAAAAAATTGTAGGAGGTGAATCGAGAAATGACAAAAACATAGGTTTTCAAAAAATTAAAATACAAAAGAAATGCCTACGGACAGAAAAACACCAGAAAACGACATTTTAGATTAAAGAAAAAGCTGCGGTTTGCTTTTAATTTTGGGGCTAAATGGGGACCATGACGGAGCAAAAATTAAACACTTCCCTTGATGAAGTTGCATGCAAAAATTTGGCCCCCACAAATATAAAGTGATATATATTTAAATTTTGTTTTTTGGGGGGGGTGGGGAGGGAGGCTACAAACTTTTACAAATAAATATCTCGCTTGAATGTGAAAATTAGATTATTAGATTATTAAAATGGAATTAGGAATGGGATTATCGGATCGTTATGTTGTTTTATATAAAATTAAGTTAGGGGGGCTTGGATGGAGAGGAAGGTAATACGGAAGGAAGTGTGTAGAATTAAGAGTGAGAAGTTAAGTGAACACGGTAAAAAGGATAAGTATTTAAGAGCGCTCGCAAGTAAATCAGTTGAATGTGAACAAGTTGAAACTGAACAAATCTGGAAGCAAATGAAGGAAGCGGTTGTTAGCAGTGAAAAGAAGTATGTGGATTGTGCTAAGTAGGTAGTAAGAAATGTTAACAGTGAGTGGTGGATGAAGAGGTGATGCAAGCTGTTAAAAGTAAAAAAGAAGCATGGTTAAATGTACTAAAAGTTAATGATGAAGTTCCTAAAGAAAGATTTTTGGAATATATATTAGGGTAAAAAAGGAATACGTAAAAGGTGCCATACGAGGAGGAAAAAGAGATAAATGACAGGTTTGGAAGGAGCGAAGTTGAATGGTGACTTACAAGCAATAGAAGCTTCTGGAAGGAAGCGCGAAAAGATAAGAAATGAGAATAAGGGAATCTGTCTTAGAATAATGAATAGGGATGGTGCTTTCGTACTGGTGAAATGGATGTGAAGGGAGAGAGTGTGGAAGAACACTTCGAAAATCTGCAATAACATTGGCAGTAAGGGGGTGATGGTAATGTGTGTGGGTTCGATGATGCAAGAAGAATAAGGTATTTTGGGGATGAGGTAGTAAGGAGGGGGTAATGAGTAGAGTGAGAAAGTTGAAGAATGGCTAGGGTCTGCGGCAATAGATGAAATTCACTCGGTGAAAATGATCAGAATGGTGGCGAATGATGAATTATATTGGAATCTGGAAGTTGTGTATCAAAGGGTTTATGGAGGGTAAAGTTTCGAGGGATTGGAGGAGACAGTAATAGTACCTTTATATAGGGTAACTGTAGGAATTTTAAGGGAATTAGTTTATTGAGTATTGTAGGTGAATATATATGCATGGTATCTTTGGTCGAAGCGTGCGTCGTGATTGAAGGCTGAGTGGTGAAAAGAAGAAGTGCGTTAGAATTGTCAGAGGATGTGTGCATCAAATCTTAACATTGAAACAAATGATTGATAAAAATGAGGCAGAAGAAGAATAAATTGTATTTAGGTTTTATAGATTTGCAACAGACGAATGATAGGATAAATAGGGAAGCTCTACGGCAGATGTTAGTGATATATGGTGTTGGCTGTTAGGGTGTGAGTGAGAAAAGTATGTATGGAGAAAGTGAAGCGTGTGTAAGAATAAATACGAGTCGAAAGTGATTGGTTTTATATTTATAGCGGAGTGAGGCAGAGAAGTGTTAAGTCTCCTTGGTTTTTAATTTGTATATGGATGTATGAATGAATTAGAAGTACTGGTGGCAGGGCGATGATAATTAGAATGCTGAGGGAATGGAACAGAGTGGAGAGGGCCCGTGACCAATTATAATGCGGATGATTTGGTTTTGTGCGAATCTGAAGAGAGTATTGAAAGGATTGGTAGATAGATTTGGCAAGGTGTGTAAAGAGGGATTTGAAAGTAAACGTAGATATAGTAAGGCTATGGTTGTGAGTGAGGACAGTCCTCGGTGTGAAGTTTGTTAGATGAAGCAGCTGGAACAAGTGTCTGAGTTTTTAAATATTTAGGTACAGTATGTTGGATGATAAGGGAACGGATAATGCAGAGTGTAGTAAGAAGTTGTGATGGCAGGAAGATGGCTGATGCAACATTAAAATCGTTGGTGGATATAAAGGGACTAAATCTAATAGTGCGATAGGGTCTTACATCGCAGGTATGTTGACCTGTAATTAATGCATAGTAGTTCGAGAGATATTGTCTGGAATAAGATTTATAGATCTAAAGTACAATTTTGTTCAAGTGGTCAATCCTTAGGGGAGTGTTATAGTTGAGGAAAATTGAAAAAATGAGGAAATGAACGTAATTAGAGAGTTGTGCGGTGTGAGAAAGGATAAATGAGAGAATAAATAAAAGAGTACGCTAAGATGGTTTGGTCAATGTGGAAAGTGATGGATTGATAGTCGGGTTTGGTTACGCGGATGTAATATGGTGATGTGCTGGGAAATCGACTGCTGGAGACCGAAAAAAAAGGGATGGAGAGTGAGTTAAAGAAATGCCTCGAGGAAGAATGTGAGTTTGACAGATGCAAGAAGAAAGGTGCAAAATAGGAGTGAATAACGGGGTTTGGTAAAGGGGTATGGTTGTCGGCTCATCTGGGCAAGGGATGAACCCCACATTGACGAGATCCCATAGTGGGTTCCATCGCAGTCCTGTGAAGCTCTTGGTGGGATTTCTGACTGCGACGAGTCTCACTAAAGTATAAAGGGGGTGGTAAAGCTGGGTTTTCTTTCGACTTGCGTATATTCTTCTACATTCTTTTCTGTTTCCGGGAATGTATACATACCTTACCCAGTCTTGGGGAAGTAGTGGGTGAATGGTGGGATAAATTGGTGATATGATGATGATGATGAAAATGATGATATGATGATGATGATGATGACTATGATATGATATATATTATATATATATATATATATATATATATATATATTATATATAATAATTATATATATATATATATAATTATATATATAATATATATATATATTATATATATATTATAATATAAAATTACTATATATATATATATTGTGTGTGTGTGTGTTGTAGTGTGTGTAGTGTGTGTGTGTGTGTGTGTGGTGTGTGTGTGTGTGTTCAAAATTTTATTTTTTCATATCGTATAAATTTCGGCTAAAGAACTGAAAATAGCAACACTAGAATCGAGAAACACTGAGAGGATGCCAAGAGTCAAAATCTAAAGTTTGCATTGAGCAGTGTTTCGTTTTCGAATTGCTTCTGTGCAGTCAATGCAGCATTACCTTAGGCAGAAATCTCTTTTTTAAAGGTTATATTTCGGTTCCTAATTCTATATCTACAATGGATAAAAGACAACGACTTAAGTTGTACACATGTCACATTCGACAGCCAAAATGAAAGCTGCCAGATTTGTCGCTAAATCTGGCAACCTAGTCCGCTAAATCTGTCCTTTTTAGAATTTTTGGTGCTCTTAACATTTTCGGCGCATTTTCCACATGGCACGGTCGGCCAAGTCATGTCAGCAGCTGACTTGGTCAAGACCCCCAACTCCAGAGCAGTTTGGGGATTTTTCCAATAGCACATTGCATATCAATGGCCACGACGCGTTTCCAAGGGTTAGGGAGGCTTTTTATGAGACTCTGGAGCTTCTTAACGGCAAGAAACTCCAAGTCATGTCGTCAGCTGACTTGGAAATTTTCCCCAATGTCTGATTTTGACACTTGATGTGTAAAAATTAGAGTTTCTAAGGTCGGTGAGACCGATTTTAAGATCTGGAAGACAGCTTTCAAAGTTTCAAACCTGAACTTATAGGTTTAGCCTCCAAAAAGGGGTTATTGGTTCCTAGAAGATTTTAAATGATCGGTTGACCATTTCTGATGATTCCAATCGATTTATCGAGATCTTTTACTCCCAAATCAACATTTAAATTGTCTTTCTACCATCTCTGGAAGGCTTATTACAATGAAAAACATAATCGAAAAAAATTACTATTATATAAACCGATATTAACTTTTATAGCAAGGAGGCGAAACTTTCGGCCAAAACCAGCGGTCGGAAGTTAAAAGTGGGTGTTGCAAAGCAACATTTGCAACATTCGATTTTTCGGCGTTTGAGGCGTCAAATTATGGGTTTCCGGGTTCGGGGAAGTCATTTCCGAGGTCGCGTGATGTTTGGGGCAGAAAATTCCAAGTCATGTCGGCCTTTGACTTGAATTTTCCCTAAGATCGTTAGATTTTGATGCTTTATGCATCAAATTAATGGTTTGTAAGATCTGTAAACCCGATTCTAAGTCGATGATGCATTTGGGCTTGGCCCCAAGGCCCTGCTAAATCTGACAACCCGATTTAGGGACTGGCTCTTTGTTCTATCAACACCAAACTTGGCATCCCACCTTCTGGTGGTGTCAGCTTGCTTGTGCCGAGGTTTCACACCGCTACGTCCATCCAAGGGGGTGCTGAGCCTCTAAGCTAGGAAATCACCGTAGATAGATGAAAAACATGGAGTGCGTAGGAGAGAAAGGAAGAATTAGAATTAGAGAAGTGGACGGAGCCTGAGTTAACTCAAGTGCCGAAGCACTGCGGACCAGAAGAAAAGCACTGAGTGCGTAGCAGAGGAAGATGGAGAAAGGATGAAGAAGGAACAAGAAGATGTCGAGGATAAAGAGGGAGCATGATGCTGAGTAATGAGCTGGTGACAAGGCCGGTGCCGGTGCGGTTGAGGTGCTGAATTAGTAAACACGCTTAACAGCAAAATATTGGTGTCAATGTATGTGTTTATGAACTTGTAGAACTCGAATAAGATAGTTTAAGAACTTTCAAGGGTGTCTGAGAGCCCCGAGAGGTGGTCCCAGCCTAAAGGCACAGTGTGCTTGGCCGAGGAGAGATGCATGGAATGCATAAAAGAAGAGATAAGGGAACAATGTGATGAAAGATGATGATATCCAGGAAACGAAGTGGTAAGGTCCTCATATGAGATGGAATCAAACCCAAAATGGAGTTTTACTCTTAAATGAAATTTCGTCCTCATAGTATCAGTATATTCGATGGATATACAATAGCATCCAAATGTTACGCAATACATGAAACTTAGCAAAATTATACGGCTACTCTCTAGCTATTTGCCGTTCAACCGATCATCAACCTAACGTTGTTTAACGTAACCTGGCTCAACATACTACCTTGGCTCACATAACTTATTAATTACAAATGCGTCCTCTTCTCTCTCTCTCTCTCTCTCATCATCTCTCTCTCTCTGCTCTCTGTCTCATCTCTCATCTCTCATCTCTCTCTCTCTCTCCACATATTTATCTTACCTGGCGCAACTAAACATTGTCTTAACTTCTCTCAAACATATCAAAAGTAACGTCACCCCTGAAGTGCCTGAGCTTGGACACGACCGAAGTTTTTACTATTCACATGACTATTTCTACTCAAAATGCGCAGCCTTTCGCATTTACTATACAGAAAACTCTTGTTCGTCTGTATGTGTACATAAAATTTTACATTCTTGCCTGATCGACAATTTTATATATTTTGTTTAAGAGTTATCACTTTTCAACGAAAATCATCCTCACTCACCAGAAGTTATATCACATTTAGTCTTTCGCACACTGGTCCCTTATCACTAATGCGCGTCATAATGAATAAACGTGATTGCGAGATATGCGGTTCTGAATGGTTCAACATAAGCAATTCCAGGTTAACTGACAACGAATAAACGTCAGTAAATGAGAATATTTGTACAAAGTCCGTAAATATTTATCACTTATCATCGCTAGTACCAGTGCATAAAGACGGATCTCAAGTGTCAAAAATAGGTGATTAAACATATATACTATTATATATATTATTATATATATATATTATATTATATTATTATTATATATATAACTATATATTATCATATATATATGTCAAATAATATATATATACTAAGATATATATATATATAATCATATATATTAATCATATATATTATAATATATAATATATATTATATATATAATATTAATATTATATAATACTAATATATAATATATATTATATATATAATAATATATATTGTGTGTTTGTGTGTGTGTGTGTGTGGTGTGTGTGTGTGGTGTGTGTGTGTGTGTGTGTGTGCTGGTGTAACATTATAAAAACCTTCCAGTATATTGAAATTTAGGGACTCACAAGTAAATGGACAAGATTTCATCAGTTTTAAAATAATTTTATTTAATATTTTTATTATAATTAAAACTTTTGTCCAAAATTTCTTGATATAAACAATATGAAAATATTATTGATCGATAATGCGAAAATTAAATTATTTTATATAAGAAAGGGTTAAAAGGTGACTTCGTTGATCAATATCTCGGATACCGTGAGAAATTATAAACACGAGGCGTCTGGTTTCCACATGTTTTTTTTTTCTTTTTTATTGCTTTACGGTAACTTTGGTTTTCTGAATATTTGGATGTAGAGACTCATCATTCGCCGTTGAACATTTTGAATAAACAAGCACTGAAAGCTTGTATGAAGAATGGTCGCCGAGACCCGAGACTATCAAGAGCGGTTAACGTGCGAAGTCAACAAATAAGGAGATAAATCATTCAACGGGATTAGGAATCTTCAATCAGAAGGGATACCTGAAAACGGTCGGAAAACTATCAGAAGAGTATATCTACGTACAAAGACTGAAACGCTTCACCTGTTGGATAAATCGTTTTTTGAGCAGTCAGCAATCGTCAATAAAGAGTATATTCCTGAAACTTAGGATCTCAACTGAAAGATTATTTCGTGAGGCTTATCTATCATTGAATAGTAAGAAGACTTGCTCCCAGTAAGAGAACATATATGCATTTATATGATCATAGAAGAGTCGTAAGAAGACACATTAGATATTTATAAATTCCGGTGATCGAGATCGAGATTTGGGGAAGGAAAATATAACCATAGGCCTCAGACGAATCAAGACTTCCTTTAATTTATTTATGCACATAATCGAATTCCCGGAACATGTTCACAAGCTCGTTTATATTGTGTGAGAGTCCATCCCTTGTGACAAATTATATATATATATATATATTATATATATATAGTATCTAGGTCGAATATAGTTAGGAAAAAGGTATATATATCGTATATGATATATATAGGGGTATTATATAGTAGTAATATAATAGTATATATATATATATATATATATATATATATATATATGAAGAGGTAAGAGAGTATATTGATCGATAGATACTTATATGTATTTAATATATTATTATTTTATATTATGTATATATATATATATATATTATATATATATCTATACTATAATATATATATAATATATATAATATATATATATTATATCATAATAATACTGTTATTTAATTTTGTCGCTAGCGTTGTTTGTCGTTATTTATTATTCACATACACACACATTATTATAGAGATAGTTTACTTAATTCATTATCTAACCAAACCTAATACATCCTTACTGATCCCATGACTGTTATTTCTATAACGCCGTGCATCTGTGTTCCGTTTTCTAAACCTCATTGGCCAGCATTTTTTTATTTTTACATTTAACATTAAATCTCATTTTCTTTTATATTCTCCTTTAAGTTTTTATTTTTCATTTTTTTTTATGTTTATTATTTGTTAAGTATTTATTATTTTACAAGTTTTTTATTTTTGTCTATATTTTGTTTAAAGTTTAATTCATCTATTTTACAAGTTATATTTTGTTTAAAGTTTTATTCATTTATTTTATGTTTTATTTTGTTTTTGAAATTTTTATTATTTCATGTTTTATTTTGTTTTGTTTAAAACATTTATTTTATGTTCTTTTTGTTTGTTAAGTTTTTACATTTATATTTTGTTTAATGTTTTTATTATTTTTCAAACTTTTTATTTATAAATTTTATTCATTTTTTTTAAAAAAAATTATTTTCCAACTTTTCATTTTTAAAATTTTATTTATTTATTTTAAATTTTATAAAACATTTTATGTTTTTACTAAATTTTTAATTTATTTTTATTAAAAATATGTACTTTATTGGGCCTAAAGCAGTAAAGCAGTAGCGCAATTACCATACCCTCTACCCCATCCTCCCACACACCCGGCCATGTTCTATTGCTTTACTGCTTTAGGCAACATTCAGACAGGTGAAGATAGGAACAACAGTCACACCGTTAATCCCAGGCTTACCACTCGTAGTTTAACGTAGCTTATTTTTCGTCGACACTATGATGAACTAAGCTACATCTCACTAGGAAGGACTCCTAGATTCATCTTCCATATGAAACTTACATTCGCGCTATAGGGCTCTCACTGGTTAAAATAGAAAAAGATTCATCCATGTATGGTAACACGTACAATGCAATTTGGAAACGCCTACCACTGCTACTATATATGGATGGGATACCTGAAGAAATGATTCCTTATCATGCAGTAGCTATATAGACAATATTCTCTATAATAAATATTAGTTATATATATAGTATATCAATTATATAATATATATTATATATATAATAATTATATATATAATATATATATTAATATATATATATATATATAAATATATTATTTGGTATTACACTTCTACATCAACTGGAGTAATCGCATACCAATCTGCTGCTAATATATATATAAATAAATATATAATATATATAGTATATATATATATATTATATAATATATTATATTATATATATGACTCTATATATATATATGATATATATATATAGTATATAATATTATATATTAATTATAATATAATTTATATAATATATATATTATATATTATATCCTATATAATAATATTATTATATATATATTATATATTATTCTATATATTATATTCATATATATTATATATATATATATATATATTATATATATATATATATATATATATTAAATAATATTATATATATAATATTATATACATAATATATATATATACTATTTATATATATTATATATTATAATATTTATATATATATATATATATATATATATATATTGGTTATCGTAGAAGAATGGAGAATATTTCGATACAGTGACATGTTTACTACAATGGAGGACCTCATACCACTATACACTTTAATATTTTTTCATGTCAAGCCACATTCTTCTTTTGAATTCATACTCCTTTGAAAATCGCACCCAGAGAAATTACTTCAAGCTCTGTAGCATGCCTACCGATTCCTTGTTCAGTTGTGATTCAGCCTTCAATGAAGAAGCTCATCTACCTGAGCAACAGGACCAATGTTCATTTGTTTATTGCTCCGCCTTTTAAGGCGCGAAGTATTTCGTTAGTAGTGACAAAGTAATTATAAACAGAGAGAAAAGTTTAACATGGCAGGGTTTAAAAAAAAAAAATTAATTCCTGGAAATAACTTTTAATTTAATAATTTATAAATATTCCATGTTTAAAGGTATTTTTGCTATATAATTATTCTTTGTCAAAAACAACAAAATAATTTCACAAATCTTCTACAGACATGAACTACAACAAGGTTTATATATCATCATTATACATAATATATACTAATATAGTATATATATAATATATATATATATATATATATATATATATATATTATATATAATATATATAATATATATATATATATATAATATATATAGTAATATATATATAATATATTAAATATATATATATAATATATTATATATTATATATATATTTAATTATATTATATATTATATATATAATATAGTATATATATATATCATATATATTATACATAATATAATATATTATATATATATATAATATATATATATAATATATATATATATAATTATATATATATATATATATAATATATATATATATATTATATATTATATATATATATATCTATAATTTAATATCAAGATATATTCAAGAACTGGTTATTGGTTTTGCAACGAAAGTGATATATATATTAAAATATATATATATATAATATAATATATATATATATATATATATATATATATATATATATATATAGTATATGATATATATATATATATTATATATATATATATATAATTGTTTATGCCACGTTAAATAATAACGAAAAAAACTCCTCATTACAACACCGGTCGTTAAACTTTTCACACCAAATTGACAAAACAAGAAGTAGTCGCTTTGATAAGAGGCAAGAAAAAGAAAAAAAAATCGATAATACAGAAGAATATCGAGGACGAACTGCATCACTAACACTTTAAAGTGGTGGAACAGTACAAATGATAAGTGAAACAGAATCAAGCTAACGTAATTAACTTTTACTACTATCAACTAACTAACTACTAACTACACATAACTAAGCTCTTCTGAACTAACTAACTAACTAACTAACTAAATCTAACTAACTGTATATATATATAATATTATATTATATATATAATATATTATATATATATATATATATATATATTATATATATATATATATATATATATATTTGTTTGTGATTTATTCTATAATATATATTATATATATTATATATATTAATATATATATCAAAGACAATACAACAATTTTAAAACTACATTTTAAATTTAAAACAAAGTGCACTTTTTATTAAATATTTTATCCCTTTTGCACAATTTTTACTGTTTGTCTTTGACAATTTTTTTAACATTTAGTGTTAATTGCTTTAATTCACACCTCAGATAGCTCTACACATCTAGCCGTGCTCTATATTTTAATTTGATGTAAATAACTCTTGAAAACCCAGACTTTAAGAGGTATGTGGAGGAAAACTGCACCATCACCTTCGCAGCTTCCATACCAAATCGTGGATACATATGAAGATGGCTTAACCAAAAGTCATCAATTGTCATATTTGGAAATTCTGCTCTTGCGTGGAAATCACATTTAAGCTCGATGTCCTGGCAGTATGCCTACATTAATGTTAAATGGATCTCTTGCCAACTTTAATTGTCAATTTTCCTAAGAAATTTCTGGAAAATACTTTCCTAATTCGTCCTTCAGGAATACCAGATGTTCTGTAATCGGGTCCTTCAATTCATTCTCAACATTTAACTTAGGATTTTCTGCATTTTCAAGGAGGTCGTTGAGCCTTGAAAAAGATGAGAAATTAGGTTTAGAGCTCTGAAGACGTCGTTTCGAAAGGAATATCTTCTCCAGAAAAGGCTTTCATTTCACATAATTTTTTTTAAAATATTTTATATGTAACTAATTGAAGGGCATAATAGATAGATCTTACAACCAACGTAGCAGAAAAAAGTAAGTATACCAAATAAAAAATACATTTCTCATCTGTGAACTTGCTGTACAGATTGTCTTTCCCAGTACTCATCAAAAATGTCTCAATCTCAAACTTCAAAGAGAACAACCTACCAAGCATATTGCTACATTTAGAAAGTCACGGAGACCTGTGTTGTAAATAAGAGTTTGATGGTCACTGTTCAACTCCGGACACAAAATCTCAAAACGACTAGTGTTCAAAGCACTTGATTTTACACAACGGACAATTATAATTGCTAAATAAAAAACAAAGTTAATTAAGTGATTCAGGCAGAATTTTTCAAGCCAAAATCTGCTTATGAATGATGCAATGAGAACCAATTATAATATGGTTCTTTTCCTTAGTCAATTTAATAAAATCAGTTCTACAACCCGTCATAGCTTGTGCCCAGTCAGTACATTTTCCAACCATATTTTCCCAAGGAAGATTATTAGCTGCCAAAAATTCAGACGGAGCGAAAAATTCATCAACAGCTTTTATTAATGTTTTGAGAATTTGGAAGAATAATATCTCCTTAATAAATTTCTTGCCATTAATAAATCTATAATAAAGCATTAATTGAGAATCGTATGAAATGTCAGTCGTTTTATCACACTGCAAGGAAAAGAAGGGAGATTTCTTTAATTTTTCTATTGCTTGATTTTTCAAATCTTGAGATACTCAATTAACTCTACTATATAGTTTGACAGTGATATTTTTTGCAACTTTTTACGACTCTTCCGTCACCAAGTACATGTACTTAACAAGCTGTAATTAAACATGGTTTCTCAAGAGACTCACCAATGGTATGTGAATTCTCATCTTTTGCTACCAACAAGGTGATGTTGTAAGAAGAAGCCTCCACGGCTTTTTCATTTTCCACCTGAAAACTTAACTTACAGTCGATTTAATTAAGTTTCATGTCGTTTAAGAGATTTCATCTTAGCAACAAAAAACTCGGATGGTTTGTCCTTCAAACTAAGGTGATTAGTAAACAAAACCACTTCTACCATTTTTTTATTGTATAGTATCATATATATATATATATATATATATATATATATTATATATATATTATATATTATATATATATATATATATATATATATATAATATATAATATATATATATATATATATATATATATATAAATAATATATATATATATATATATTATATATATATATATATAAATATTATATTATATATTATTATATATATATATATATATATATACTATATAGTAATTATAAATATAGTATCATTATATATATATTATATTATTCAATATTAAGACAGTGAAATGGGCTTGTTTGAAGGCGCTTGCGAGAAATTATAGCGTTAGCCCCAAATTTGTTTGTCTTGTTTTTTCTGTTTTATTTTATTCACAGTTTAGAATGCCTCTTCTGAAATTATCTCACGCCTCCCCAGGGAGGCGGGCGTGCTTCCCAGATTGAGAAACCCTACTCTAGAAAGTTAAGATTCACAACTCTAGAAAACAATCGAAATTAAAATAATATGATTTTAGATATAAAGAGGAAGTGTAGTGTAATTCTCCGGTTAATAAGTAAGTTTAAAAACTGAAAAAGTGAAAACTACCAGTTTTGAAAGCACTTTACAAAACAAAAATGGGATAAACATTTGTTTTAAAGAGTAACTGCTTTATCGTAACTGTTTTATTATTATTAGTTTTTTAGAAAAAAATAAGACTTTAAAAGATCCAAAAATTAAGCTTTGAAGTGGACACATGAAATATGTTAATTATTACATTGCTGAGCCCTCGTTGCGTGCATGCAGGTTTAAGCTAAATAGAGAATACAGCAACAGTAACAATACCTAACATCAATGGCCAATTATCAATAAGGCAAAATAAAATAAAAATTAAAATGTATGTAACTGTTAAAGGAATTTTACTATTATATTGATGTTCCATGTGTCTAGAATCCCAAACAAAACTATAGTATATATATGTTTGTTTGATTTTTTAAACTATGCAATACCTAAATCATTCACATTTTCATCTAGCCTCTTTTTAATGGTTGCAAATATCAACAACTCTGTTGCAGAAGTAATATTTCTCAATTCCAGACAAAATACTTTCCCTTTATATCTGACTAATTCTCCTTTCTGTAAGATTATCTAACATAAAGAAACTCCTCAACATTGGTGAGAGATGAATTTTTTTTATATATATTTGAATCATATCACTCCTGAGAAATTTCCTTTCTAAAAAAAAAAAATCATGGTCAGCTCCTCAATTTCAACCTCTTGAATGGAAAATGGTTAGAGTTTGGTAACAAAGAAAAGGATTTTGGGATGGTTATTAGCAGTATGTAGAAAATGTATGTATGAGCAGTGCTAAATTGCTAGAAATAAAATCAGCAAAATATTTGGATATAAAAACCGTGTAATTAAAGTTAGGAGATAATGGCCAAGCTCTAACTATAATGTTTATGTTAAGGCCGTTAGTTGAATATTGAATGCAGGTTTACGCCCTTACATAAGAAAAAACATTAACATTAACTGGAAATAGTATTAATATTAATAATCCACACTACCATATACCTAATATTATCTTTATAATGTTTGTATAGGTAGTAATTCAACCCTTCTGTGGGATCTAGACACCTAAATACACGAATATAACTACATATACAATAATGCAAACTTCTAGAATCGAGAATCGCGGGAATCGGAATCGCGCGGAATTCGAGAATACACCCTTGAGAGGAATACGAGCGACACTCTGATTCAGCTGGGTACTATGAGAATCGGAATCGGCATCGCTGGAAATTTGGAATCGTCCCATCACTAATATAACGACTTGTATTATAACTATCGGAGCATACCGCAGGATGTATGAGCGATCTCAGCACCGGTGGGGTAGAAGACCTAAGTGGGCCTGATAACTTATCGAGTATACATTGATGTAGATTACCTCACCCCTAATCTAACACCTCACCTTCACAAAAATTTTAAAACTGACCCTGAATATAATAACGATAAATCCTAGATTTATTATGAGACAATATTCTATTCAGTCTTGAGGTACAGATGCGACCAAGAAAGTATATGTTGTATAAATATATAATAATAATAATATAATAATAATAATAAATTAATATTAAATTAATTATAATAATATTATAATAAAATAATAAATAATAATAATAATAATAATATTGAATGAAAGAGGAATCTGCAAAGTATAATGAAAAGGGATGGTGCTTCTCGTTATATTATATATGAGGTATATAAATAGAGTTTAGGTTAAGATAATAATAATAATGAGTTAGGTTAAGTAGTAATAATTAAAAGGAGTAAAGTTATTATGGAATATTTAGGATATATAATAGTTTAAAAAACTTCAGCCACGACAATATAGTAAATCGAGAATTTATTACACGTCGCCGCTAAAAGAATATAAAGAATATGGATGAGTATGCGTTGTGTGAGAATGCGATGGCCATTTGCTGCGCGGTATCCTCGGATCCGTATGACATAGCTTATAAATGAAGGGACACCAGATACCTAGAAAGGATCAGGTAACTGTTGTAAAGTATATAATATATATATATATATATAGTACTGAAGGTTCTATATTTGATTTCACTCTTAATGTAATAAGTGAATATCATTTTTTATTATTTTTTAATATTTATTTTTATTTTTTTATTCACAAATATTATATATAATAAATAAATATGATAAATATATAATTAAATAATAATAATATAATATAAATAATTAAATATAATAATAATTAAATAATTAATATTTAATAAATATAATATATTAATAAAATATAATAATATAATTAAATATTTATATTTATATAATAATATATATAAATTATATATAAAATTAATGTGACAGATAGCTCTCACACCTTAATAACTCAAACGTCTACCTAGGGTCAGCAGAGCCTCCCTTTTATCCCCTAGCGATATGGCGTGCACCATTAAAAATACATAGATATTCAACACTACAAAGCACAAACAGAGTGCGCGACATACCACTCAGTCCAACTCAGACTTCACAGAATACACCAAATACTTTCTAGAAAATTCAACTCCGAATCCCCGCATCACTTTAAACGCTAATCCGTATCTAATTACTCCTGTTCATAGTTTGGGAGGAGTGCAAAAATATATTCAGATGGCATCAATTAATAGAGAAGTATAGAGATAGATATAATTAAAATACCAGACATGTCAAGAAATAAAAGAAGAAGGGAAGGGGATTTTCACAATAACTGAATAAAATATAGCTCAGAAAGAAGGAGTACTATACCTAACAAGATTCGAGACTTTAAAAAATTCAATATAATCTACACAATTAATTCTAATATATGACTAGATGAAGAAGGTCAATACCATCCTTATTATTGTTACGTAATAAAGGTAGCGTTCAGTTATAAGTGAGGTTAGTGGAGGAAATGACTGAGAGAGGTTATCAATTTCCTCGGATCATGCCGTATAAGTGCAAAATATACCTAATAGATAAATAGAGAAATAAGTTGTTATAGATAAATGTCACGTATCGCCATAGAGTAAGAGGTGATTCATGTGAGAGTAAGTAATAAAGTATACTTGGAGACTAAGTTTATAAGTCCCTCAATTAGCCTTACCTCAAAACATTCCTTGATCTCCATAATAGAGGACAGTTAAGTTGTGCCAATCACAAATTTGTAGTAGGTAAACACTATGACACCGATAGTGGAGAGAACAAGAACTTACCAATTACCAGGGAGGCTCTGTGTACAGAGAGACACCTGCAGTCTCTGAGTTGATCACCTGCTATCCGTCAGTATATGCTTCGACCACAATATATCTATTCATCTTAATCACATCTATACTAACTCTCTCTCTCTATATGATCTATATATATATATATAATTTATATATATATTATATATATTATATATATATATAATTTATATATATATATATATATTATATATATATATATATATATATAATATATATATATATAAGATATAATATAATATTTATATACTCTCTCTCTATCACTTCCTCTCTCCATCTACTATATTCTCACTCCTCTCTATTCTCTATCTATATCTCTCTCTATCTCTCTCTAAATAAAAATAATACTATATATGAAAATAATAAATAAGTTTAATATAACTATATTCTAATATCATATATTATCACAAGATATTTTCATCCTATCTCTCGTCTATATACATTCATATTCATCTATCATAATATATATATCCTTACTAGTCATATATATCAATTTATATCTATATCTATTACTATTCATTAACCTATCATATATACTATATATATAATATATCTCATATATAGTTACCAATACTCTTAATTTAACTTACATTATCACAGATTATCGCGTCTAATATTGAGAATAGTTTAATGCAGGGGTGCAAATTCCAAAGCCTCGTGCTTATCTGCTTTTAAAATACATTTACATTCCGAAGGAATCTCTCTCTTCGAGGCCCTAAAATCTTTTCTTTCGTAGAACAATGTCCAACAATCTTTCTGTATGCTTCTCATCTCACAGACTCCTTTCTAACTCTCCTTTTTACAAGTTTTGAAATGTCAACTCCAACTTTGCTTCTTGCCTCAATTCCTTCTCTCGTATCTAGTACGGGCAATCACTGTCGTCATCTAACTTCTGCCAAAAAAGCCAATATCAGCTCAAAAAGCTGTTTGCTTAAAACTTTTCCCTCAACTTTCTCCCTAGACTATTCTATGAGGTATCTCTCTCTCTCTCTCTTTTGTATCTCTGACGACAAATACTGTTGTTTCAACTTCTTCTAAAACTGAACTATTTGCAGAAACCTTTCCCTCTAATTTCACTCTAGATGGTTCCAGAGCTATTCCTCCTTTGCGACTCCTTTCAACTCATTAAAATGATATTTTTACACTCTCTGAGCTTGACTCCAAAAAAGTCGTAGAGTGTTGAAATTGTCCCGTCAGTGGTACCCAAAACATGTACCTTGGCAAACTGTTTCCTAACTGGCTATCAACTTCAACCTCCCTCCTGCTTGAAGAGTGCATTCATCATCCAGCATGTGCTGAAGAAGCATGTGCTGAAGAAGCATGTGCTGAAGAAGCATGTGCTGAAGAAGCAGGTGCTGAAGAAGCGGGACCCCAGTCAGCAATCCAACTATCCTCCTATTCCTTTAACCTTTGTTCTTACATCCTAAAGTTTTCGAATCTATTCTTATTCTTCTTAATTGGCAGCAACTCATCGGTTGGATTATCGTTGGTCGCACCAATTCATGCAATCGAGAGTGTATTTATTCTACACTGATGTTTTGTCCGATGTTATGTCCAAGGCATGTGTTGAAAATGCTGAAGTTGTTTGAAAAATTTTGAAGTAGAAGTAGAGGAGGAAATGAAAACTAATGGGAACGTAGGGTTAATCAGAAGTAAATTGTTTGAATGGTTCCTCCATTATTAATAATGCTGACGAAGCAGAAGAACGAAAGAAAAAGAAGCAGGAGGAACTTCTTCTAATCAGTTTTGTTTATGCAGATTCTTTGATGATCTTTGATGGATGAAGAGGAAAAGTTTTCTA
>JABUQX010026258.1:0-17500 GCA_015478945.1 Trachelipus rathkii
GCTCATAATTACAAGTTCTCATTAACAATAATGTTTAAAGGTCAATAATGAATTTGGTTTGTTTTTGTTTTTTGACAGGCAAACTCATATACACACACACACTAGTATGCTTGGGAGTTTTGTTGTGTGTACAGGCGGTGCTTCGATTGTAACGACTTCGTGTTCTACAACCGACGGATTAGCAGTTCTTGTATAGTAAAAGCAAGAGCGTACGGTTCTAGTATGAGACAAGTTATCATGTGAGCATGTATACTGTTGTATTTATCACATAAAGGTGTTATAGGAAGGAGTTAGTGAATCATTTTATCCTGAAGTATCCCACTAATATATTCTATGTTGTGATATGATTTGTGTAATTGAGCGACGTGGATCATGTTAAGTCAGAAATATGTCGAAAAATTCTTGTAGATTACAATAGTCATTTGGTCTTATATACATGTGTTATTTTGTCGGTTTTCATTTGTTTGAGAGTTTGTTAAAATTACGTGTTCAAAATTACATTTATTATAAACGCGTTTAACTTGTGCCTTACATATTGACGGATAATTCATTGTGGGTATATAAACTAGTTTAGCTGTTATTTTAATTGCATTTACGTGGTTTTTCTTCTTAATTTATAAAATTAAACATAAAATTTGTTATTGTCTTGAGATTATCAAATATTTTATGTTTACATACAGATAATTGAGATATATGCTATTTGAAAGTAAGTTAATAATAAAAGTCTATAATAATAATAAATTTATATTTTATTAAATATTTAAATATGTGAAAAATGTATAAATAACTTTGGCTAACCTATTTTATGTATCAGAAGAAAAGTCATATAAAGTTCATACCTAAAAGTTTTATTTAAAATTACATAGATAAAGTTTCAAGTTTGTTATAAAAAAATATATAATTATAACAATTTAATAAGGTGATATCTTGTATTAAAAAGTTATTTTATTAATTTTTAATACTTATAATACGAATAAAACGAATAACAGCGAGGGGTTTTATAATAAATGCTATTTGTAATTTTAACCCAAACTAATATGCCTAATAGTTAATGAACACATGTTTTATAGCATCTCAGGTGTACCATACTTAAGCTGTGCCAATTCTCAACAAAATTCAAAACAATCATCAAACAACTCTTTAATATCAACCATCTAATTCATTCTTCCCCAAATTTCATCGAACGTCGGAGGACTGGTTCCCCTTCTATATTCTGACTTGCTATTGTGACACAATGAATTAACGTCACTAGAAAATTTTTGTTACAATTGTGTCAAGCTTTTCACCTGCAAAATTAGATGGCCACATCATTACGGAACCTGTTAATTTGGATCACACAGCAAGACTCTAAGTCGCGGGACTAACGAATAAAAATACTTATAAGGGCAAATGTCACAAAGGTTCGTAAGTTTTTCAATTTACACACACAAATCACAATACAACATTAAGTTCAGTATTATGGAGCGAAACTTTATACTTTTTATGTTTATGGATACACAAGGACGCTTCGAAAATTCACTAAAAACCAATTACTGATCCACAGTGACTTATTCTTTTATGATAATCGTTATGGCTCTGCATTCCGTTTTCTAAACTTTGAACGTCGCTACAATTTCTTTATTTTAATATATTTTTCCTTTCTGAATAAACATTTATATTTTCAGGTTAAATACTCAGAAAAAGGTCTTCCAGATATTTTAAAATTGGTCTCGACCGACCTTAAAGAAACACTAATTTGAAGTCGTCAAACGTCAAAAAAACAAAATGTTGCAAAATGTTTGGGCAAACAATTTGCATTAACATCGCGCTTGCCAACTCCCTCTGCAACTTCAGATCTTTGCCATTTTATTTACCCTAAGATTTTAATTAAGCCATTTTTTTGCGAATCCTACATATTTAAACATAACTTTCCCGTCAAAACCTATTAAATTAGCACGACAGAATGTCATTTTCGGCCACATCGTAACAAGTTTTACCCAACGTATCGCACACGTAAAAATAAAATATTTGAATCAGTAGCGCCGATAGCAGGAGCCAGAAACGTTATATCGTTTTCATTCATACTTCTAAAATGAGACCCTTTAAACTTTATTTTTTAGTTTATTTAAAAAAATTTGTCCCTATTTTAAGATCTTTTCTATTTTCTTTGCACTCTCACTCATGTTTTTTAGAAAATAGATTTGTTTTATTAACCAAATTAATTTTATTTATCTGGTTTAAAGTATAAATACAAGCGCAAGAGCCCTTCCATCTTTCTTCCATCAAATTGAAAACTTATTGGAAAGAAAGAGAAGACTTGGTTGAAAACGATCTAAATCATATGCTTGGTAAGGTTTAATGAACATAATATTGATGGGAAACTATCCGATAGTTTTTATCTATATAGCCATTTTATAATTTCATTCGCATGTATCCGAATGCGAATAGTTTATTTTTAATATTGGATTTGTATAATTTTTCAACACAATCATATATATATATATATATATATATATATAATACTATATATATATATATATAGTTATATATATTATAATATATATATATAATACTAGTATATATATATATATATAGGATATCTATATATATATATATATATATATATATAATATTAAATATTATTTTTCAAATTATCTGACAAACGATAAATAATATCAAAGGCCAGCCCCCATAATATATATATATATAGGTGGCCCTTTCAATTTACATACATTAATATGACATATATTTTTATGATTAGGCAATTTGGTGTTAAATGTTGTTTAATGATCGCTACTTTCTTTTAATTCTTCTTTGGTTCTTCAATTGTAGGTCCTTTAATAGTGATTTATTAAAAATTAGGACTGATGATTTTATTCAAACACAAAATCATAATAACAACAGTCTCCCTTTTATTGAATTCCCTTTTTTTTTTACCTAAAGTTTCTATGAACGGTCTCAGACTTTTTCCTGCGTTACCTCCTTGCCGAATTCTTTTCTGAAATGCTTGAAATGAATAGAGCGTCGATTTCTGCTTTGTTGCGCGATTATCCTGAAGTTTTATCTCAACTTGCCCTCCCGACAGTTTGGTTTCTCCTAATCGCTTCATTCTTCAGGCGTCCCTTGGATCCCGGGTTTTCGAATTTTCTCTGTCATGAAGTTGGTGAGTCAGTGATAATGACGATATAAGAGCGAGAGAAGAGCTGACAAGAGAATGCTCAACATTAGCCGGAGGAAAGCATCTTTCATATCATAATTTTGTTCTTCACACCCTATGTCAAAAATTAAATTTTTGCTTGACGAAAATCTTGACGGCACCAAGTCGCTACCATAATTTTTTAATTTTTCAACGATCAATCAATTATGCCTATGGGAGCTACAATTACTTCCTACTGCTAAAGGGCACTTCCTAGACTTATGGAGTGGTAAATTATATTTAATACATAATTAAACGGAAATCTAATTCATCATTCAAATGCATACACATTTGGGGGCATTCGATAAATGCGCACAATATAACCTTAAAACGAATGTCAACTGCTAAAAATGATAAACTAGAAATATATAATGACAATGACATTCAAAATTAAACATAACTGATTATGTCCGAAGACATAGGCACACATACAAACACACTCTGAAATGTAAACGAGATTACAAATATAAAATGGTATATACAAAATTCAAATATTATAAAAATGAAAGGTACACCTTCAAATACTTAAGCTAATCTGATTATATCCGTTAAGATCTAAGCACAACATACAAACATTTGAATTGCCAAGAAAAATACAAATGTTATATAAAATATTAGAGTCTCGCAACACAAGTTGTTATGGAGAATGTCATCTTGAAGATGAATCGCGGAAATTTTTTCGGACATTGGTCGAGAAGATTAAGTCATACGTGAATATCTTTATCCATTATAGGCCAAAATTGCGCTTCTTTATTTTCGAAGAGAAGCTCTGGACACTTGGACAAGACAAACTTTTGGAAATCTTGAAAAAGAACTGTTTGCGATACTGGTTTGGTATAGGATTTTTAAGGTTCTAACAGTCACCACATGGGCGTCATTCAGCTGGAGTAATTTTGAAAAACACCGAGATGAAATCGCTGACGATCAGGCGGGGATTTGAGAAAGTTTCAAGATTATCCAGCTCTCAGTTTTTTCCAATTTGTAAATTCTTCATTTGTAAAAAACAAAGAAATAGGAGATGGGTACTTTCTTCGTTTAGACGGAGGGAGAGAACAGGGAAGAGACCGGAGGTGAGGGGCGCGTTGTCGGAAGATGGTATTAAGAATGTTTTAATAAGAGATGATCGAATTATTCCATTAGAATTAATTCGAAAGTGAGACTCTGAAAAGGTATCGGGGCGTAGTGGAAATTCAAATGTTCAGGACAAACACCCAATAAGTTTGGAGATACCAAAATTAATTGAGAGCATGATAAAGTTAGAAGTCCGCTATTGATAATGTTTCATCTATGTGATTAAAAACTTCGTTTGAGTCACTTTTCCTTTGCGAGTGTTCTTTGATTTGGATTCTTTTAGTATATGATTGGGTACACCATTTCTCTTGTTTCTTTCCTTTATTCTTCCAATTATAATTGTTTTGTTTTAACAGTTTTAGAAGGCGCAAACTTTTTTCCTGGTGTGAGAGAATAGTAAGGTGAAGTTTTATCGAGTATATTGAGAATATAGTGTAAATATCCCATACTGATTACAGTGCGATCTTCGTTGTTTGGAGCGGAAATTAATAGGGCGATTTGCGAAGTAGTATAATACAGGTCGAAGAATGCTGATGGGGTCTATAATCTCTCAGAAGAAAAATTTTAAGGCAGTAGCATGAGTGTTTATACAAGTGGGGTTTTTTAATTAAAATACTGGGTCCGGAGTAGTAATAAGTAGAGAAGCACATAATGCGTCACGTGACGTACGAGGGATCATTCCTTGATACATCTATAACATATAATTTACATATTTTGCTTACGGCCTTTTCTTGAATGGTCAGGAAGTTTACCTGAGGCTTACTTGTGTTGAGTGTCGTGGTCAGGAGTGGTACAGTGATATGTCTGGAGGCTACTTTTTGATGGTCAGGGATTATTTTTTTTATGGGTCAGTCAGGGTTACTTTAGGGTTATTGTTATGGATGCGTCATGGATTGACCTCTTGGGGTTATTTTTGCGGTCATTGCAGGTCACCTGAGGCATATTTTGAAACATGACGTCCGTGGATTTTTTGTGGCTTTCGACGCTTGTACGTTCCAAGGTCGAAGACCTTGTGCGCGTGACCTTGTAATGCAGGCTAGAAGACCTGGCAACATTTTTTATTTTTTGAGCTAAATACAGAGTTGAACTTGTGTCTACCCCTATGTTTAACACTGGTTTAGGGGTCTGTGAATCGACTTCCTGGCCATTCCCACCCGGACCTCTCGAGTGGCTTGGATCAATCCATTAGTGCCTGTTCTCTTTGCAACCGGTGCTCGCGTGTGTTCTTATTTACTTCTTTTTTGGTTTACAATTGGTTTTAACTCTTTCTAATGCTTTTGCTTATATCTTTTGTGGTTGTATTTGAATTTGGTCTCTGCCTTTTTGCCTGGCCCTCTTACGAGGTTCTCCCCGCCGCACCCAAAGCTGGAAGTTTGGAGTCATGAGCCCTTTACTTCGCTCCAATAACCATTAAAAGGACTTCAGAAGCGAGAGCACATGCTTAACGGGTTTGAACAGAATTTAAATGAATAGCAAGTTATGCACGTACTGAAATAGAGTGATGTGTCGGACCGCACTATGAAGCCGGAGTTGGAAATTTGAAAGCTGGGAGCTTGGTCAGTTGGATATCTGGAGGCTGGAGCTGAGGGTGGAGCCATCCTGGAATTCTGGGCTGGCATCTATTTATTGTGTGAGATCCGTCGTCTGTGAAGTGGTACTTATTACTCTCGTTGTAGCAAGCATTGGCTCCTAAAATGGTTGCGTATCGATGAATAGGTAATCTTATGTCCGAGAGTGATTGTGATCGTGACACTAGTGTATTATGCCTGTCAGGTGTTGAAGACACGACAGGTAATGAGCGTACTGTACGTGCATGGAGCATGTTTGTGAGGATGTAGGTTCGACACGCCCTTTTGAGGGCGGTAATAAAATATAAATAAGCACAGAGTTGATTTTGCCAATTATGATAAAGAAGAAGAAGAAGTTAATTGTTTAATTTACAAGATAGTACGAGAGAGAGAGGAGAGAGGTGAGAGGTGAGAGGAAAGAGGAAGAGAGATAGAAGAAGTAGAGAGAGAAGAGAGATTAGGCAAAGAAATTCATAAAACCATATACAAAGTATAGAGAGATAAGGATATAGAGGAGCAGCGACGATGCATGAAGAAGAAGGAAAAATAGATAAAAGAGACGAAGTTACAGTGTTATTATTTGATATAAGAGAAGAGAAGATTATTTAAAAAAAGGGTTACCAGGAAAAAGAAGAATGAAGGCTTATAGGGCAGGGAGGGAGGAGGAGGGGACAGAGGATAGAAGGATGGAGTGAGAAGAAAGTCTCATATGATGGGGGAACAAATTCATGGACATACTGGGCGGGTCCAGTGGAATTCCTCTTGAGATTTTTGTCGTTACGTAGAGCGTAGGATCAGGCCAGACCTGGAAATTCTGGCTCCAAATCTGCCATATATTGAATTGCGTAGGTAATATGTTTCCAAGAAAGACATAGATTCCCAAATTTTGAATGGTTTTCAATCCACCCCAAACTGAGCTTTTGAGGAGCCCCTTGAAGGGTGGCAACGGTAATAAGGCACAGAATGCATCCATCTATATTATCTTTATTTATTAAGTCTGCAATTTTATCAATGAATGAAGAAGGAGTGTGGTACGCGAGGAAACAAATAGAAGAAGAACAGGAAGAGAGGAAGGAGGAGGAGGAAGAGAGGGTAGCCTGTTTTAGATAGAAAATTCTCATACCATTGACGGAAGCACCGGTACTGAAGTTTATATGCGCTAAGATGCAGATCGCGGAGTTTTGTGAGGAGACTGGCTTGTAGGTGGTTAATGAATTGAGCTGGACATGAGTTGCGGATTTAGTATAACATAATACTGTAAGTTTGGAGTTATTATTAACTTTCCACCAGGATGAGGGTCCCTTTATTAATTAACAGACGTATCAAATAACTTATTTCCTTTTTCCATTAAATAGTTAATGCTTAGCATATTCTGGTTTTGATTTAAATATTTAATATTATTTCGATTTCTTTATTTAATTATTTTTTATATTTTTTATACAAAAAAAAATTATTATACGGTTAATCCACCGGTATATTGAATACAATCAAATTGATTAATTTATCTCCGAATATTACGGAGCATATAATTTATATAGTAATAAGAAAAATATTTGGATGTTTCTGATATGTTTTATAAGACTTACGTAAAACTGATAAATATCTTAAGGGGAGGATTAAATATTAATGAGTTTCTATTTACTAAACTCATACCCCCTTATTATTCCGGTAAATATATATTTACCCAAATTTTTTTATATCTAGAGAGGATGTATATGATGATTTATCTAATTTGAAAGCACAGGTGGAGCACATGTTTGGCAGAGAATGAGAAGAAGACAATCCATTCGTCGGCATAAGCCCTACAGGGTAAAGATGACGGAAGGAAACAGAAGTATCCTGTACGGTAGATTCAATTATGAGATTCATTATTTGGTTATCCTAATTTTTATCCATGGAGGTTTGTTGTGGTGTTTTTATTATAGTCTCTCATTCTGTACTTTTTATTGTTGTGGTTTTTGGGGTCATTCTGCTTCGGTATTAGGTGATTTGAGATCGGGTTTTGGTGTGAACGTTCCCGGGACCGGGGTGTTTTTTCTGGTCATTTTTTGTTGTTGATTACTAAACTCGTCATCGTACTTAGGTATGCTTTTATATATTTTAATTGTGTTTTTCTGAACAACAGTATGGGCATATGATAGCGAAACACAAACCTTTTGGGAAATGAATCAGCAGTTTTAAAAAATACACCTCAAACGAGTTTACACAGATGTCTAACGCGGGCACTCCATTTAACGATGGGAAGACCGTGAACCCCTAACACTCTTGGGTGTTGTGTGCAACCTTGTTGGCGGCCAGGGCCCGCGCGAGATTTGTTTTTCTGGTGTGTTTAATTATGCTTGAAATTTTAAAAAAGGGATCTACTAGTTATGAGGATTTGAGGAGTAGGAGTGTCGGTTTACGAATAGACTTATTGACGCTCCTAATAATTTGCAACAAGCACCTAATATCTACATAATTAGTTTAACATAACAGCCCGATGTTGCACAAGATACTATTTTGTTTGATGACACTTACAGAGCTACCAGTACGCGAGAAAACTTAACGTGTTACTTTTCATCTTAGTCCATACACATGGCATTCAACAACCAATGTTGCCACCGTACAGGTTTTATAATTACAAAATATGGAAACTCTGGGCGAGGCAATTTTTTACTCTCACAACGTACACGCCTAGTTTAATCCGGCGTTTTTCAGGTATGATTGGTTTTTCTAGGTCACTTACTAAACAGCTTAATTTAATCCATGTCTCACTCTATTTCTAAAACTAATACAACGATCAAGGTTCTAATAACAGTAGCCAAACAAGTCAATCTGCCATATCTGGCATACTAGGACTAGGATGTGGTGTACCTAGGAGACGTTCTATTAGCGTGTTGGTGTCGTACAGGCTTGAGTGATGGTGGGGGTGGGGAGGGGGGTGGGATTGGGTGGGGTGTGGGGGGGGGTGGGGGGGTGGGTGAGGTGGGGGGGGGTAAGTTTGTGGAGGAGGTGGTTGGGCTGTTTGGTTGTGGTGGTGACGGGAGTGGGGCGGGAGGGGGAAGTGGTAGGAGGTGCTGTCGGGGCGGAGGTGGTGTGTGGGTGGGGGTTGTATGTGTAGGGGGGGTGGGATTGGTACGGACGGAAATTGGGGATTATTGGTGTTCGGCGGCGGGGGGGGGGTGTGTGGATCGGGCGGTGTATTGGGGGGTGGGGCGGGTGTGGTTGGGCGAGGGGGCGGAGGTGGGCCGTTAAATTGTATTGGGTGTGTGGTGGTTATGGGGATGTCATCTGCATTGTCTTTCAAAGCAAATATTATTCATTATATTTCTGCTATATTATTTATTACTTCATTGTAATATATTCTGATTGGGGTGAGTTGCGGTGGGGATTGGGTGGTGTTATCTTGGTGTAGTTGTTTTGTTGTAGTTGTGGGGTGCTGGGTTGGAAGGGCTATATCCTTATTCTTGTTGTTTGTGAGCACATTCTTAATATCTCGTGGGGTGGGGGGAGGGGGCTGGGTTTGGGGTGCTCGGGAGGGGGGCTGGGGGTGGGGGTATGTTGGCGGCGGTGGGCGTGGGTGTCGAGCGGGCGGTGTGGAGGTGTGTGGCGTGGGTTGGTGTTTTTTTATGCCGTCGTGGAGTGTTTCACTTGGGGCTCTCTATTTTATTATCTCTTTATATAATGTTGCCGTCATTGTTATTCTATTCCATATATTTCTCGAGTTTGTTTTACTATTTTGATAGAGCTTGGTTGGTTTTAGTTGCTTGTTTGTGTTATATTTGTGGGTGTTCGTTTAGTACTTTAATGTGATGATCTGCGTGTTGTTATCTATCATATTCATGTTATCTAATATTTAGATTATTAATTTATGTGTTTATCAATTGGGTAGTACGCAAAAAAACTGCGCTGTGAAGAGAATATCAATGTCTCCACAAGAATCACTAAGAAAGTTTTAAGGAATCATACATCGGCCGATTTAGCACTTTACAGTACAAAAAAGAAAATTGTATTATGTTTTAAATAATACAAAAATAATACTATTAATTAGTAAGACACTAAATAACAACTTACATAAAAAGTTAAAGCATGGTGTGAAAATAGGGAAAGTTATGTTTCACCTTTACTTTGGTGATTGGCGGGCTATATTTCATGGTTTTGAGGGTATATTTAAGCTAATGTCGCTAAGGGACATCGAATTACAGCTATTTGTACCCTCGTACATATGATTAATTAGAGAGCGTCCGTCTTTGTACCTACGACAATAACTGTCTGATAATTCCAAAAGGCAAACAATTACACATTTAAGTTTTTTAAGAGAATTGTTTATTTATTTTTTTTTTATGTCCATCATTTTTTTAGACTTAATTTTGCTTACCCTTAACATATACTAAATTGATTTCAAAACATAGACATCAAAACAAATGGATTGAAAATTATTGCTATATATTCATTACATATAGATTATCCACATACATACCTACGCTTCCTGTTCTCAGAAAACAAAATTAAAAAGGCTACTTATTTTTTACTTTATAAAATTAGAATATAGAATTGTTAGTATAATTTTTTTTTTTTTATGTTATATATATGAAATGATCAATAAAAAATCAGAAGTTAATTTTTCACGGAAAGAAGTGTGAATCCAGACATATTTATAACACGATTTGTGAAGGGCTGGTCAATATAAAAACACAGTAATATTTTAAATGTATGTGTAGTTTTTTTTTGGTGTTTTGATAATTTTTTTTATTTTTAAATTTTATAGCTTTTATATTAAATTAATTAAAAAAAAAGAACGTCAATACACTAAATCAATGAGAATTCCGATACGTTTAACATTATTTTAATAATATATATATCTATAGGTCTGTCACACCTTCCTCTAAGATAAAATAAAGATAGAAATATATATAAGCTATTGATTCAGGCCATATTTTTTTTTTTTGTGTTCGCCCAATACGGCACGATGGAGGAAGATTTTTTTAAGGAAAACATAAGAAGCCAAAATGTAATCAAACCATCAGATTTAAAAATTAAGTTAATTTGTTAAATTAGATATCAAATTAATTATTTGGTTTTTATTTTTTACGAAATGGTTATCAGAAATAAAGTTGGGAAATGGTTACTTTTCGAATATTTATGTTCAAATAAAAACCGTCTGAATTGAACCCGAAATTTTCACCACCTTAATATTTACCAGATTAAAAGGTAACATTAGACGTATACTTAGAAAAATTACGCGTTAAAATCTCAACCAGGGAGGTTTTATTCTGCACCGATATTAAAACAGAGTTTCAATCAAAGAGGAGAAAAAAAACTGGTGGTGTGTGATTGTGACAAAGGATCTATTTTACTTTTTAACTTAGTTTAGGAACGCAGTTTATCAATCATCAAAGCACGAATGATACACCTCGGAACAAAAATAGTACGGATCATGTTCAAATTCATCTAGTGTAAAATTCATAAAGCTTGGCTATGTCTTCCATTCTAATTTATGTGTCAACATCCGTTGTTAATTCAATTACTATAGATTCCTCTTCTTGCAAAGAGTAAATTTAGATCGGTGGAGAATAAAAATTGGGAAGAGGGGGTAGCTAATGGGAAGAACAAAAAACAGATTGGACAAGTACATTGACGTATTACTTTGAGTGTAAATCTCTGACACAATGATATAACTTGTTCGCCATTCAGAGTTGAGGAGAACTACGTTTTGCGAAAGACTTTCAATTCTTAGCTCTTGAAGAACCAGCCAGCTAAAATACCAGAAGTAAGTAACAATGTCACCGTAACATATTCAACAACAATATATATCTGTATGTGTGTTGTTTTGTGTTGTTTTGAGTTGTTTTGTTTTTGTTTTTTTTTTATGGCATATTCTATTTTTAATCAAACATTTTTATGCATTTAATGTTTAAACCATTTAAAATTTTTAATTATGTACTATATATGTCGTACGAATCGAGTATATATAGTAAATAAGTTTTTTCTTGGGAAAATAGTATAAGTGGAAACAAAATAGAAATGAGAATGGACCCTCCGATACAGAAAAAAATTGGAAAAGTATAAATTCAAATTTTCGGTTTTTTTAGTGTGGCAAAAATGCCGCCCGCCAGTGATTTTTTTTTTTTTTTTGAGAGGAGTTGTGTTATTTATTGGTGTTTGTGTTTCTTCGACCATATAAGATAGAGAGGCTTATAATATCTAGACTTTTGTGTGTCTTGATGTAGTTACCATGGTCCGTGTACATTAATTAAATTCAAAAAATTAAAGAAAGGACATTATAACAGACCTCAGAAGGTAAAGGTTATAGAAAAAGACTAAACAGAGGCATGCGAGGGTTCATTCTGGTGTAGCCAACATGGAAGATCTATGCTTTTGAAAGGGTCCTGGGCGGTCTTTTTGTAAGAAACATACACAAGTATATAAAGATTAAAATCTGCAACAGTAGACCAAAAATCTTAGGTGTTATATCTTATTTACCGCTTCGACGTAGTCAATAGGGCAATGGATATTAAATATATAACATACAACCTATATATATTTTCTCATAAGTACACAATGTTTCTTCAACACGCACTCAATACAGGGTGAGGTATATATAATATTTATATATTTTCAATTAATATATACATTAAAGTGAGTGGATTATATATATACTAACATGTATAGGATTATTTCTCACCTATAGTATACAATATATAAACATACTATGTAATACATAACTCATTAGACATTTAGTTTATTTACTACTATTTTATTTTATTTTGAGCTTCTATATACAAGCGAAAATATGTATTTTATATATTTATTAATACATTTATAAAATATACAATATAAATACAATATAAGTAATATGGTATTACGAGAATCAATTTTTAGGTTCCTAAGTATGAATAAATATTATAATACTATAAAATTTATTTTATAATATGAGCTAAGTGGAATTGATTTAACCCGATCATATAAAAATAATGTTATTATTTAACATATATTATATTATATATAGTATATATGTAGTAATATATAAATATATTATACTATACTATATTATATTATTTTGCGTATATATATATAATTATACATATATATTTATATTATATTATATTTTATTAATACATTGTTATATTAAATTTGAGACTATACTTTAATTTCGAATTATTTCTTGATTTTCCTTTCGGATCACATTAAGTTCGACTTTTGGACGTCAGTTCACTTTGTGAGAACTGAACTGAGATATGATGAGATATCTTAATTTAGCTAATCATTCATTTATTTTGTCTCTAACAAAGACAAATCCTATTATACTACTATGATAGGCACAATCGGTCCGCCGCTCATTCGACCTCTTCACACGACGCCTTCGCCTCTTTCTATTTCGTCGATTATCTTTTTGCATGGGCAGCGCCTTTAAATCTGTGTCATGCGCTTCCGCACCCTTTCTCTTTTTTCCTCTCGATTCATATGCTCTGAGCCTCTCATAGTTTTCCGTGTTTTTGCCTTCTCTTTTTTTTCTTGGGTAATTGCCCCCCTTCAGCTTGGTTTAACTCTCATCGTCCTGCTTTTCCTCTTCACCCGAACAACTTTCTACACACCAAGCTGGCCGGCGCACGAGGTTTACTGGGCCTCTTTTTTCGGTCGCAAGATAAGTCCCTTTATAAGATGCGAACATTGTGTTTATGCCCCAGTCTTGGAGGCGATATTTTGTTGTGCAACTGCCCCCCCACCGTTATTCACACCACAGTCACACAACCTTGGCACATAAGAGTGAAACAGGGGTATAAGCGACCATTTCGTATAACTACTAAATTAGTAAAACCGATCTTGCACTTACATTAAAACGGAAGTCTATGCACCACTTTGTGATCGTTTAATTCTAGTTTCTAGGAAAAGTTTTTTTTAGTTTTTTTAACCGTTATACGCCCAACTGGGTCGTCTCTCGCCTCTTGGAAAAACTAAAAATCACTTTAAAATTGGACATTAGAAAGCTAAAATTTGGGGTTTGATAGACAACATCAGTAGAGGAGAATGATGAAATAGATCATTGATCGATGGTTTATTACAATATTATTTTGGCAAGTATACTTTACCGCTTTTTCGAGCAAATGTAGTTTTTTGCTGGTTGTGTGTATGCACACTAGACTGGAATGAAATTGGGGTGACAGAATTGGAGTTGTTTTCGCTGATATACACTATATATTAGGTATCACCTTCCACTTTTTAACGTTTCGGTCCAGCATGTTTTTTTTATACTTTTTTTTTTTTTCCCACTACATCTTAGGTGTCTCTCTATATTCCCACCTCTCTTACGGTTAAAGTTTATCCAATTCAGACATCTATCACTGAATGCTTCCGACCTTTGTTTGCTATTTTCTGGCCTTTGTGTTCTTTCTTCCCCTTCTCCCTGATTTATGCCCTCGTCCTCTCTCGCTCCAGTCCTTCTCGGTCACATTTTTCTCGCTTGTTAGGGTTTTTCTAGTCCCACTATCAGTCACACACAGGAATGAGTTTGAGGCCCTCACTGTTAATTTACAGACACAACAATTCGAACATCGACACATGTTATCGTAGCGGTACCATTTGTTCGCATGCCCCTAATTCGATTTCCTCAAGTAACAGTCTCGTTTGTAGCCACCATCATCATTTGGTCCCTATGTTTCTTTTTTTTTTTCAGATACAGCGCAAACAACATTACTTTCGCTAATTACTTTCCAAACTACTGATTGTTTCAGAGAGACTGAAAAATTTATTTTAAGACAGCAATGCTCTTTATAATTCCATGACTCTCACATTCGTTTGCTTCAGCACGTTATTGTCGTAAACGCAATGTATGTGCATTAACTTGTTTCTTCTATAATTATCATTGTTAAAAAAGAAGGATGAAAGAACACTTTGGGCATATATAGAAAAGAAACTACGACTTTGATTGGTTCTACTTAATTATGTGATTTCTTTAAAATTATTGTTAACGGAACGTACCTTTTAGGTCTTTTCCCGGACTTTAGGGTATGTAAAGACCGTTTACATACCCTCAGGATGTATATGTCAGTTTGGCAAGATCACACTGAGCCTGCTAGGCCCTCCCCTGTCCTAACGCGCGAACGGTGCTTTTCAAGGCTTTTCGTCCTTTCACGTCTTTTTACCAGCAATATAATTTAGTTGAGACAACATTTTTACGTTTTTTAAGTTAAAAGATCGCAAATTAAATCATTTACATTTTGATATTATTCCAATTGCAAATGTTAACTGAAAATATTTAAAAGTTTTTTTAAAACTTCTAATAATAAATCATTTTCTTCGAACAGTGTTGTTACTATTCATTAGTTTTTATTAAGATACAAATTAAATTTCACTTTATTTATATTATTCATTTAAGATTAATTAAGAATATTTAATTATTTTTTTTTACAACTTCCATAATAACATCAAGTTATATTAACAAGTATTTGAGAATAATTACTCGTTTTTATTTAAAAGATAGCAAATAAAACATAATATTTCGTTGTAATAAAAATATTAACTAATAAAATACTTTCAAAGTATTTTTTAAAACTTCTACAATAAATGATTTTGTACGAACAAAAAATTTATTATTAATTTATTATTATTGATTATTATTATTAATTATTTATTATTAATTTATTATTATTATTATTATTATTATTATTATTATTATTATTATTATACATTAATTATTTATTATTATTATTATTTATTATTATTATTATTATTATTAATTATTATTATTCATTATTATAACTTAAACCTTCGCCATTTTTACTTCGTGATTACTCACTTATTTATTTTAAGAAACTTTGTATTTTACTTCATTCACAAACACACACACAACACACACACACACACACACACCACAACGCACCACACACAACACTGCACGCAAGTTCACACACAACACACCAAGCATTGCACACACACACACTACATTGTAATTTATTTTACATTTTTTATACCAGGTGGATTTGTCATAAGACATAAGTGTACATATATATATATATATATATATATATATATATATATAAATATATATATATATAATATATATATATATATTATATATATACTATATATATATATATACATACAATATAATATGTATATATATATATATATATATATATATATTATATATTATATATATATATATATATATATATATATATATATATATATACTAACTAAGTATATATAATATATATATATATACTATATATTATATATTATATTTATATATATATCATATATATATATATATATAACTATTAATAATATATATTATATATATATAATATATTTATATATATGATATACTTATAATATTATTTTATTAAATAGATAATATATTAAAAATAATATATATATATGATAAAATAATATGAGAAATATGTGATTTAAATTATTTTACCACATTTTTAGAAAGAAAGTACACATGGAACAGGTTTCACTAAATCTATTAATATATACTAATTATATATATATAATATAATATATATATATACTATATATATATATATAATTATATATATATATATATATATATAATATATATCATAGTCAAAAGGTATCAAGGTTCCCTTATTACCATAGGATACTGTACGATAAGAGTTCCTTATAAAGACACGCTTATGAGCAGTATACTGCATCATTTCTGAACCGGATACAATACTAATGCCTGTAGTTGGAATGTTATAGCATAAGCCACCCTTATTACTTACTTGTAGATCGGCAGTAGGATTCTGAGATTCATCTAAACGATGAGCCTTCTTATGAGGCAGGTCATCACATACATCATCATTGTTGGCCTGTAGTATTTCATTCATAGCTTTCACTGTAACATCTTTGTGTCTGATATCCTCATACAGCGATGCGTCATGACTTTAACTATTTTCGATACTATGAATAGTCACTAGCTTTAGCATCTTCCCGAAATTGATAGTATCTTTTGTTTCTTTATTAATTGTAAGGCCTTTTGCTTTCACGATATATTTTATATTTCCATCTGGAGTTCTTATTCTAACAGCATATGACTTAGGGCCTGTACATACAAAGAAATCACCATAAGCCCCAGTGCGGTAATCTGTTATTTCATCTGTTAGTTCACCTAAAAAGTTTCCTGTTTCAGGAACTTCATCATTTTCTCCAGCGATTAAAACGCAGGAGTCTGTATCACAATACAATGCTCTTTCTCTTACTTTGTGAAGTAACTCGTATAATTTTATACGTGCATATGAAGTTGTAAACGAGGCAATGGGTACATTTGTTGTTGTTGATGAACGTTCGGCTAATGCATTTTTTACAACTGTCACCACATATTTGCATCCTATCGGAATAACACTAGGGATTTCAACATCACACTGATTGATCAGTTCCCATACTTCTTTATCACTAGTACATACTCCGCGCGATGGTGTATTTTGTGCGAATTTACACCAAAGAGAATTGAAACACAATTTTGCAATGAAACGCATACCTGGATTCTTCTTGATCTTGCTAATATCTAACTCAACACCTTCCTTTTCTTTGAATAGGCGGGCGAACTCTTTAAGTGTTTCCTCAAAGTCAGGATCGTCTTCGTGAATACCACTAGGTGGCCCTGAAGCCTCTGTCTTTATTTTTAAGAAATGGTTGACATATCCTTCAAATAAAAATTCCTTCTCTTTAAACGACCAAACTTCAAATATTTTGAGTA
>JABUQX010026259.1:7500-10000 GCA_015478945.1 Trachelipus rathkii
CGCGCAGAACGCCGTGGGGATTGCAAGACTGACGCTCTCACTGCCTCAATGTTCTCAGGGGATCTGATGGGCCGAGGGACCCCAGTCCGTCGTCTTGTCGCACTCGCGGTTTGTCTGAACGTAGTGACCCATGTTACAATCGATTTCCGGTCCGGGACAGGGCCCAACGGGGCTAGATTGAAGCGATTACGGAAGGCGCGCTGGGTTGCGATCACAGAACATCCGTTCGAGAAGTAGGCCTCGACGGCAAACGCACGCTCCACACTGTTCCAACGCATGATTGCGACTGACCGTGGTAGGGAACAAAACTTTAGAACCACGCCTCTCGATTGAGACCACGCCCACTCCGCTCCGACCCCTACAGCCTGATTGGCGCGCATTTTTCAAATAAGGGAAGTTATGTTTTGCCGCATCCTATATAGATATTATATATATATATAATATATATTATATATATTATTATATATAATATATATAATATATATATATATAATATATATATATAATATATAATATATATAATATATAACTATATATATATATATATTATATTATATTATATGGCGATCAAAAATTATTTGATGGTTTTTAGTAAGGATAAAAATTATTTGATGGTTTTAGTCGCTTAATTTCAATTTTAAATAATAATAAAAATTATAATTAATCAAAGCAAATTAAGAGTATATATTAATAGAAATGAGGAGGCATATTTGTGGTTATTGTAAATTCTTCAGTTAACTGGCTGTTGAAAGCATTAAAGGAGAATCTCTATTCCAGGCATTACTGCAAACGCTGAAATAAATAGTAACCTTCTGAATGAACAACGATATGAAGTTGCAGAAGCAATAAGAAAATGATTTGGAGGTGTTTAGGCTTTCGAAAATATCCTATTTTTTATATGTTCAGTGCTGTTTACATCCATGTGAAGTACAACACATTAGAAACTTTATGGCCCATGCGAATGTAATATGGTATTGCCAAGTCAGACTATTATTTTAATAAAAAAATAAGGAAGATTTTCCCAGAAACAAAATGGAAAAAGCTCACAAGAACGGGCTAAACAAGGTGGAAAGTTACGATAGATTATAGATAGATAGTTCTATAAAATTTTTAAAGCAGCTGTTGAAGCATTAAATGAGCTTGAATGAATCAAGATACTAAACCTTCAAATATCTCAGATCTTTTGAAATCTGCAATCAAAAGCAAATTTCTTATAAGTTTATTTATGACCTTCAACTTTATTTCTTTCACCCTTCAGTTATGTACTACATTGCAGTCTCAATAATTTATAACACCAACAGCTTTTACTTTTGTTGCTTATTATTATTATTATTATTATTATTATTATTATTATTATTATTATTATTATTATTATTATTATTATTATTATTATTATTATTATTATTATTATTATTATTATTATTATTATTATTATTATTATTATTATGAAGATATTTTCACAAATTGTATGTCCTAATAAGACGTGAAGCAGTAAAGCAGCAAAGCAGTAGTGCATAGATGGGTGGGAGAGGGAATAAGGGGCTGCTGACGCTGCTGCTTTACTGCTTTACTGCTTTAGGGTCAATAAAAACATGCCTTTATTATAAAATTTAACAACTTTTTAGCAAAAACATAAAATGTTTTTCAAAAACATAAAATGTTTTTCCCAAAAACAAATATCGCTCTCTCTTCAAAAACAACAAAACGTTTTTCCAAACACTTAATATGAAACAGGCTTTCCTAATAAATAAAATAAAAATGTTTCGGTATAAAATATAATATCAGACTCAACCAATACGAACTCTGCAGGTATCCTTGTAGAAGGTTTGATATATCAAGACAGACAAGTCGAATGCAAGTTTTGATTCAAGCACTGCAGTATTCAGTCTCGTCTCCTTCTTCATCTCCAATGTAACTCCATGCAAGAGTCGGTCCGACTCCAGCTCTTTCATCAACTATGTACTCTGTAATTTATTTCATTTTTTTCCTATGGATCCAACTCCTGGGGTCTCTCGGACATCTCTGAGGGCTCTGGAACTCTGAAAATCGAGTTACTCATGGTCCTAAACATTGGAAAAAACACCCATCTTGGATTATTATATGCTTGTTTCAAAGTTTGGCTTCAGCGCCGTCTCCAGCTCCTACTCAGCCCGCAATCTACTTCAAAAATTTTTCAGATTTGATCATTCTGTCAACTCTCAAAATCTCTGGTTTTTCTATATACAATATTAAAAAATATGGCGCATTTACACATAAAATCGCACTAAGCATAATAAGTCTCTTAAGATCTATCCATGCAATGTTCTAATGGATTTCTACAGTCACTATGTTACTTTATCACTCACCCATTTCCTACTTCGCTCTTTCTCTCTCTCACTCTAAAACTCTCTCTCATCTCACTCACCAAATCATTCTCTTTCTCAAACTCTTTCTCTGCAGTCTCTAATTCTTTCTCTTTCTCCCTAACACTTTTTCCCAACATTTTTGTCTTTCTCGCACC
>JABUQX010026259.1:15000-21178 GCA_015478945.1 Trachelipus rathkii
AATTATATATATATATATATATATATATAATATATATATATACCATATATATATATACTATATATTATATTATATTATATATATATACTATATATATAATATATTATATATATAAGTATAAGCGTATTAAATAATATAATATTTATACCATACATTATATATATACTATAGTTATTAGTAATATATATATTATATATACTTATATATATATATATTATATATCTTATATTAATATATATATATATTATAATATTAAGTATATATATATATTATTATATATAATATATATATATATAAAGTAATATATATATTTCCCCTCCAATTCTTGAGGGATGGATTAAACATTTCTAACTGCTTATATTTATTTCGCAATGACAGATCAAAAATCTCGATAACCCGGAAACACCTCGTACCTAATTTATAGTAGATATAAGAAAATCTGAGATATATGTTCAGAACAAATATAGATAAATAATGTATAAAATTTTTTATTTTGTTAAAGCTTCTTATTAATAAATAAATCTATAAACCAAAGTGACCCATTAACATTGTATGGAATCCTCTAACTAAAATGTGGTTAATTTATTTGACATCATGCATTAAAGTAAAGAAATTATTATTAATATATTATATATATAACTCTATATATATATATATATATATATATATATATATATATATATATATAAATATAAAAATAATAATATATATATATATATATATATATATATATAATATATATAGTATACTATATATATATTATATAATAATATATATATTTAATGTATATATATTATATTTATATATAATATATTATATATAGTTATATATATTATATATAATATATATTATATAAGGTATATATTATTAAGTTTAAAATATATAGTATATATATATATATTAATATATATATATATTATATATATATATATATATAATATATATTAATATTTATATAAAGTATAGTCATATATACTATATATATATATAGAGGTACGCTTGTGATTGTGGCTTATTTTAAGAGCAAGCACCCTATATAAGAGGATGGTACTTTAGAAATCCATTTTGAATGAGTTGTTTATTCAACCCTAAGTAAAATATGCAATGAAAGTATAAAAAGTAACAAAAGTCCCTTCTGTTGAGATACTCTCTCTTCGTAGGCGAATTGGTAATCACAGCCTTTTCCAGCGCGTTTTCCCACCCTATTTTTGTGAGCGAGATGTTGTGTTTGTGTTTGAAATTCCGAGTCCGCGAGCCTTTTTCCTTGTAAATTTTAATCTCTTCTTGGCCGGGAGGAATTTCGAGAGAGTATTTTGAGTGAGATTTTCTTCTGATTCTTTATAATGTTGCTATAAATCTGACTGACTCTGTATCTGACTGACTAAAGAGTATCTCAAAATGACGGGTTTATATTAGTATTCACTTTGACTTATGCTAAATTTTTGCTCGCGCAAATCTTAGCATAAGTACGAACTTAAATTAAAATTTTTACGAATTATAATGGACTGCTACAATTACTTCCTGCGCTAAACACGAAGTGAGAATGAGAAAGTTTGTTATAATAATTATACAAGAAATGATAACTAAAATACATAAAATAAAGTAGCTTTCAATGCAAACATATCAAATTATGTCCGAAGACATAAGTAAACATACTAAACATATGAAGGCAAAAATAGTATACATGAAATTTGAAGAATATTCAAATACGTGAGCATAACTGGTTACATCCGAAAGATCTAAACATATATACAAGTATTTGAATACATATAAATACAATAATGATGTTATTTATACAGAAAATAAAAAGTGCATTTAAAACACAAACATATTTGGTTATATCCGTTAGATATAAACAAACATACAAACATTTAAATGCATAAAAGTACAAAAATGTTAATACCAAATAATTATATATATATTAAAAATATTTCACATTAGTTTGTTTGGAGAATGTTACTTGACGCCTCGGGTTTCTTCGTAAAGGAGGTTCTTAACGTATTCCATGATTTGACCAATGCGCACGTAATTTTAAAGTTGTAGTTACGAGAGAAACATTGCTTGACATATGTAGAGCCGAAGTTGCTTAGTTTAGGTTCTTTATTTGAAAAATTTCTTCATACATAAAAGGGAGAGGTCGCAGAACCATTTAGAATTCGAAAAGGAATCAAATTCGTAGTGGAATTCAAAAATGAATTTCTGCCATAATCCAAACTTAAAATGATGAAAGAAATCCATACCATAAAGGAAGTTACATATGTAGAGGCGAAATTGCTTGAAATTTAGGTCCTTTATTTGAAAAAATTTCTTCATACATAAAGGGAGCGGTCACAGAACCATTTAGAATTCGAAAAGGAATCAGTTCTCGTAGTGGAATCTAAAATGAGTTTCTGCCTATAATCCAAACTTGAATGATGAAAGAAATCCATGCCGAAAAGGAAGTTTGCTATGTCTAGCGATGAATCCTCGAACTGTGATAGTTGTGAAAAAGTGAAGACCATAATCCAAAATTAGAAATGAAAATTGAAGTCCAGTATCGATAATGTTCGTTTGCTTGAGTCATTTTCTTCGAGTGTTCTGATATGGAATTTTAGTATTATTTATTTTTTCTTTTTTCTTCATTTTTTTGTGTTTTTCAGAAGGCGTCGATTGAAGGTTTGGGTGTTCTACACCAGGGTTCCACAAAATTATATAGGGGTAAAGCTGGCTAAATTGGTGGCTTAAATTTTGTGCAGCAGCACCCTATATAAGAGGATGGTAATTTAGAATTCCATATTTTGAAATGATTGTTTTTATTCAACATAAGTAAAATATGCAATGAAAAGTATAAAAAAGTAACAAAGTCCTTCTTTTGAGATACATCTCTCTCTTCGTAGGCGATTGGTAGTCACAGCTTTTTTCCACGCGTTTTCACCCTAATTTTGTGGCGAGGATTTGTGTTTGTGGTTTGAAATTCGAGTCGGCAGCTTTTCCTTGAAATTATATCTCTGCCGGAGGATTCTGGAGAGAGTATCTGATGATTTTCTTCTCGATTCTTATAATTGCTATAATGTGGTTATACCTTACTAACTGACTGAAGATACTCTCAAAATGACGGGTTTAAATTAAGTATTTCACTTTGATTCTGCTAAATTTTGTCTGCGCAAATCTTAGCATAAGTACGAAAATAAATTAAAATTTTTTACAAAAGGTTATAATGAGTTGCTACATATATATATATATAATATATATATATATATATATATATATATATATATATATATATATATATATATATAATATATATATATATATATATATATATATATATATATATTTATATATATATATATATATATATATATTAATATATATATATATATATATATATATATATATATATATATATATATATATATATATATATATATATATATATATATATATACACTATATTTATATATTTTTATATATATATATATATATATATATATATATATATATATATAAATATATATATATATATATATATATAATATATATATATATATATATATATCGAATACATACTTAAGATATCCTTTTTGAAAAAAAAATTTTAAATTTTAACTTTTATATATATATTAATAAAATATAATACTATTTATATATATATATATATATATATAAGTATATTTATGACCACTTAATATATATATATATATATATATATATTATATATATTTATATATATATATATATATATATATATATATATATATAATTTTTATAAAAAACATATATATATATATATATATATATATATATATATAATATATATATAATATATATATATATAATTATATATATATCGTGCTAATATTTTATTACTTAGTAACGTCTTCAAACCAAACCACTTTTAAGGGGGGGGGGGGGGGGTTACAAATATCACTCGTAGGAACGGGAAGGCCCCTAACCCCATGAAACCCCACACCAACACAGACGACAGCATCAGTTTAACTATGTAACCAACCCGCAAAGAATTGGTTGCAGTATTGGGTCCGTCACCGCGATAAATTTAGGAAAACGTAAACCACGTAACTAGACCTGGGAGAGGTGAGGGTAGGTTATGGCGGGGGTATAATCGAGCGAGGGATCATTCACGTACGAAGCGACTCCGATAAACATGGAGAGGATAGTGCGTCAACTGTCAAGAGATCAGTGCTTGCAGATAACAACACTCCACGCCGGGCACTTGGTCGACGGTTCGGTGTAGCGCACACAACGATTGCACGTGTGGTCCAATCGGTAGCCAGTAAATCCTGACACATGATCGCCGGCGAAGACAAGGTACGGAGCCGGGTGTTCAACGACACCCGTGGAAGACCGATTTATACGTCTGCGTGCGTTACGAGAGCGCCACACAACGGCACGACATCTGCAGAGTGTAGATACAGCTGGAGGAGGTACACGGCACCAGGGTGAGTGCCCCGGAGGCCTGCCAAAGGTCCACCGCACACCACGGCACATCGAAGGGCGCGACTGGCATTGCCCGAGAACACATCCATTGGACGGTCGACGATTGGGCAAAGGTGCTCTTTACGCACGAGTCAAGAGTGTCTCTGTACGCCTCGGAAAGGCGTGCTAGAGTATACCGACGACCGACGGAGAGGTTCGCGCAATGCAATGTCTGCAGGTGCCCGCCGTTTGGAGGTGGTCGGCTATGGTCTGGAAGGCATCTCTTTAATCGGACTACGGGAGTTTGCACATCTTCTATGAAGGCACTTTCTTACAGCCGTAAAAGGTATATCACAGACATCCTTGAACCATATGTCGTGCCATATGCCCCTACATCGGTGACTCTTTCCATCCTATGCATGACCAGTGCAAGCCCACACAAGGCCAATAGTGAATGAACTATCCCTTTAGACGGTTTTAATTATAGAAGCATTTCTGGGATAACCCTGAACGTGGATCCGACAGCTGCAACCCTCTCCACCCTCCCGGACCTGCGACAGACACTGCACGCCGTATGAGATCCATAATTCTGTCCAGGACTTGTGTGACATTCGCCCACCTCATCGAGAGATGTCAGGACGGTGTCATACAGTCCATCCGTGCCAGAGGGTTTCAACACGGTATTGAGAAGACCCAACACACCCGCGGTCGTCGGTAGTACGTACCAACATTGTGTGTTGCAGGCGCCGGAGCCTCCGAACGCCATCTGCAGACTTGCTGCACCGTTGCCTCAAAACTATAAGGTTCTATGGAGGGAATCCACCATGTTATTATTGTAGAATAAGTGTCTTTCGCGTTCTTCATCCTTTTCTACCCTTCCCTTCGCCACGTATCCTTGTGGTGCGTTAATTTTGACGAGTAGTATATAATAATAAGATAAATATAGTTTATTTATATATAATATACTATATATATATATAATTATTATATATATATATATATAATATATATACATACACTTTATTCAGAACAAAATATAATAATACGTAATTATGAGTTTATATATTTATAGTATATATATATATATATATATATATATATATATATATAATATATATTATATATATATATATTATATATATATATATAATATATATTATATTTATATATATATTTTTATATATATACATATATATATTATGTAATATATGATATATATATATAAATATATATATATATATATATAATTATATTATTATATATATATATATATTATATATATATATATATATTTATATATATATATATATATATATATATATATATATATATATATATATATATATATTAAAAAAATATAATATATATAAATATACATATAGTTTATTATATATATATATCAATATTATATATATATATATATATATAATATATTATATATTTAGTATAATATATATATATAATATATATATTATATATATATATATATATATATATATATATATATATTATATATTAATGGAATATATTATATATATATAATCTACCCAAAAAAAATGAATACATATATAGTACGGCATAATGCTTTAATGCCCGCAAGAGGAATTCGTATACGGAAACTTAAAAACGAAAGGGAAGGAATTTTTATTTTATTCCAAAATTTGTTTTCCAGGTTTAGTTATGTTGATTTTAAAAATAAAATGAACATTTCCAAAAGTAAAGTGATTTTTTGAAATTACAAATCTGCCCTTACTGAAATTCT
>JABUQX010026260.1:0-42500 GCA_015478945.1 Trachelipus rathkii
AAATTTTTGAACCTAATTTTATATGAAGAAAAACCTTTCTCAAGTTGCTATGAAATAATAAAAGCCAAACTGGCAAACATTATAAAAAGTAATATAGGAATTTTGAATTCTTTATTTTGGTATGTTGCTAGTCTTATTTTTTAGAACTTATAAAATTGGCTTATTTTAGGGCGGCAAAAGTCAGCTATTTTATTTATTGAATATATTAAAATAAAAGGTTAAAGGCACAATTGCAGTTGGAAAAAGGATTCTTTGTTATTTTCTTAATTGATTACTAATGCTTTTTATGTACTAAATTGTTAAAACAAAAATTCAGATCACTTTACTTTGACAAAAATTCATATTTCTATCAACATCCTATGCTGGCATTTTTAATTTGGAGTGCAGCCCAATAGCCCAAAAAGACGAGCCGCCACTGTAATAAATTATATATAATAAATATATATATATATAATAATATATATAATATATAATATATATATATATATATATATATATATTAATATATATATATATTATATGATATAATAATATAGAACATAAGGAACCCAAAAATCTGTTTACCTATTCTTATTTAACTATGTGAGCACACAAAAATCACATAAGAATTACACGTTTTTTTTAAAAATGACATTAAAATAAGTTAAAAATTGAAGAAGCTTTTCTGTGCATTTATAGCACTTTGTTTTCAATCCTCTAGTAGGAACGAGAAAATCTGAAGTGTGAAGTCAGTCAAGCAAGGTAGAATTTAGTTGGTTGACTCGATTTTGTCTTTTTTAACAAGACTTGCCATTTTTTGTCCATGAGCAGTATATTATTCGTGATGTGATCAAATTTTACTTCTCCCTCCAAATTGTTCATGACTCGGTTCCTGCAATTAAATATACAGAAACTTTCAGTAAACTTACGATACGATGTATTATTGTTGTATTGTAAAACCTTATGTCGATTGATATCAACGGCATGGTTGAAAAGAGTCCTGTGCTTAACTAAAGCCGAGTTCAGGTTATCCATTGACAGATCCCTTTTATGTTGATAAATTCTTCTCTTCAGATCCACCGTCTCCCCAGTATAGGTAAAATGACACTGAGTACATTCTATGTTGTAAACACACGGGACTGGTTGATCCTGAGTGAAGGGGGGTTTTGTTTGCTGTTGCAACAGTCTCTTCAATTTCATAACATTCTTGACAGGAGCCACTTGTTCAGAGAGTAACTTTTTATAGATGTTGTGGTTGTCAGTTGGAATATTCAGATAAATGCGCCCTGTGAGAGGGTCTTGTCCTTGGTAAAAAGTCCTCCTGGCCCTAACATGAGCCCTATAAAATATGTGAAGAGGATAGTTTAGTTTAACAAAAGTCTCCCGGATCGTCCTCAGTTGTTCATCAATCCTGACTGGGCTACAAATCCTGTATGCCCTCAAAATCTGCGACGCCAGTATTCCTATTTTTATTGAAAACGCATGTGCCGAATACCAATTTGCATAAACGTCAATATGTGTGGGCTTACGGTAATGTCCGTGATGACTCGCCCACCATCCTCCACTTGCGCAAGAACATCCAAGAAGGGCAAGGAGCCACCTTGTGAAAATTCCATCGTAAACTTTATGGACTGGATCTGGTCGTTTAAGTGGTCCAAGAGAGAGTGGGGATCAAGGTGGCTGGGAATTACAGCAAAAACGTCGTCGACATAACGTCTCCAAAAATATTCCTGTATGTGTGATGTTGAAAAATAAACTTCTGCTCAAAAAACTCCATAAACAGGTTAATCATGGTGGGGGATAGCCGTGATCGCATGGGAAGTCCATATTTTTGCTTGAAAAACCGATCCTTAAAATAGAAAAAATTATGGTCCATAACAAGAACAATCAACTGTTTTAAAATTTGAAACTGCACATCGAAATTACTTGAATCAATAGATCAATATATCAATAGATCATGGATGGATAGGATGGTGCGGGGGGAGGGGCGGTTTGATTTACTGATTTACTGATTTACTACTCTAGGTTATGTTAATAACATAACAATTTTAGTAAAAAAAATAAGACTTAGATCTAATAGATCAATAGATCATGGATAGTGGGAGTTTTGGGGGTGGTTTGATTTAACTGATTTACTGTTTTGGGTATGTAAAACGACAACTTTAATAAAAAAATATGACTTGAAAATGCAATAGATCAATAGATCATGGATGGGGTGGGGAGTGTAGGGTGGGTGGTTTGATTTATTGATTTACTGATTTACTGCTTTAGGGTATGTAAAACAAAAAAAAATGACTTTAGTAAAAAATATGACTTGAATCAATGATAATAGAATCATGGAATGGGTTGGAGGGTAGGGGGGTGGTTTGATTTTACTGATTGTACTGTTAGGGTCATGTAAATAACATAGGACGAATTTAGTAAAAACAATAACTTGAATCAAATAGATCAATAGATCATGGAGGGGTGGGCGGGTAGGGTTTGGTGTTCGATTTCTGGATTAACTGCTTAGAGTGTGGTAAAAATCGCAAATTTTTTTACATAGACATGAAAAGCATAAAAAATTTAGTAAAAATTATATTTTTAATCAAAATAAATTAAAAACAAATAAAAATAATAAAAATTTGAAAATAAATTAAAAAAACATTAAATTGGAAAAAAAAATTAAATGTCAAAAATGAAACATAAAATAAAAATAACAAACGATATATACTAACTCAACATCACACCGGTTCCAGCACCGGTGGCAAAGGCTATGACTCATTGCTCCGACACATGAGACTTCTTCCTTCATCCTTCCTCCTTCTCCTTCTTCCTTCCCCATCTTCTTCTGTTGTGCATTTCTTCTGGGGTCCTCACCCCCTCCAGGCTGTCACCAGACACCCATTACGAACTTACAACCCTTATATTCGAGTTCTATGACCTTATAAACATATATTTTGATACCAATATGGGACTAAACGAATATTTATTACTCAGCACCGCACCAGCTCCATCACACCGGTGCTGATGCCAACTCCGCTCCTCTGACTCAGACATTTCTCAACTACCTCTTCCTCCTCTGACTCCGCAATCCTAACTCCTCTATCTACAACTTCTCTATGCATTCCGTCATTTCTACGGGGGGATCATATGATCTTGAATCAATAGATCAATAGAGTCAATAGATCATGGAGGGGTGGGGAGGTAGGGTGGGTGGTTTTTGGATTTACTGATTTACTGCTTTGTATATTAAAATTGCACATGATTGTAGTATATTAAATCTACATGATGATTGAATATTAAAAAGTTCACAAGTAATTTTATAATAAATACACACACGATTGTACGTTTTATACATTTTCACATTTACTGTATATTAAAAACATTAAATTGTATACTTCATAAATATACACGATTGCGTATTAAATTCACACAAAACGTTCTATACTGCATATAATCATGCGCGTGAGCAAGATTGTACATAATAAACAATCATGTGTGTTTGCAAAATTCGATATCAACTACACACACCCTTGATTGTATATTAAATACACAAATATTAAATAAACTCACACATGATTATATACTGAAAACAAGTGAGCATGATTATTTCATATGAAATACATATAAACATAATTACATATTAAACACACATGAAAGCAAATTAAATACACATGAAAAAAGGTACATGTGATTGTACATTAAAAATCCACACATGATTTTATAATAATTACACACACACACACACACACATCGTTGTATATGATATATACAGATATATAGTTGCATATTAAATACACTCACACATGATTGAATATTAAAATACACGCACATGATTGTATATTAAATACACACATAAGAAGTATTAGTGGTTGTTCTATTTAGTGTTCTATTGTATTCATCTTCTATGTTACATTAAGATGATTTGCTGGTGAGATGACAGGTCATGCCAAGTGAGTGCCAATGGAGGTCCAAGAGTGCTCTAAGTGATTGCCAAGTTAGTGACACATATGTGGCCATTATGCTACAAGTTGCCTAACTGAGTGCCACTTTTTCAAGTCTTTTCTACGCCTTCCCGATCCCGAATAGCCCTCAGTATTTGTGTCTACCCTATGTTATATAGGGTATTGAGGATTCGATTTGGTGTATATTTAGCATATTGCTAGTGATGACTTTCCTACTATGAGTTATATTTTTTCTAGCTAGCTTATACACTCACATTTACTAGTGACACTTATACACACTATGTAACTTTATATACATTTACATCTCTCCAAGTACACTACACTAACCCATAATACACTGTACTACGCACCCTCCCACACATCAAATACACTTACAGCTTACACACTTTTATATGTTTACTTATATACTTATTATATATAACATACACGTTTTAATTAATACTTTTTAAAAATGTATGTAAGGTTAAGACATAAAGCCCAAGTGGCCTGATATTATATGTCATTTTCCATTATACTCTAACAATTGTACGAACTTTTTATTAAAGACATAATACTCTTTACATTCTTAAAGCAGTAATCAGTAAATAAATAAATTATTTTCTAACACCTAAGGGATTAGTAGTAGGCTCTGCTTTACTGTTATCTGCTTTAACCTATGTTTTTATTTTCTGCTTGAATCATTACGACATTTGACTCGTCTTTTATATTTGCTTTACTGTTTTTAACTCTCTGCTTTATGCTTTACTATATATTTATTAACATTACAAGCTTAAAGCAACGGTAATATTCATAAATCAATTATGAGTGTTACTAACACTGTAACGAATTAGTATGTCTTTTGTTTTATCTTGCTTACTTGTGCTTTCAACTTTCTGCTTTACTGCTTTAACTCTCACTGCTTTGACTGCTTTTAAAACTCGCATACATCTACATACCCTTAAATGCAGTAAATCTATTAAATCAGATAGAGTGTTACCTAACACCGTAGGGGATTAGTAAATACTCTTTTTTGTTTTACTTGGCTTCTTGCTTAATCTTTCTGCTACTTTGCTTTAACTTTCTGCTTTAACTGTTTAACTCTCTGACTTACTGGTAACTCATATTTGTTATTAATCTTTTAACGGGTATTTCAGTTAAATCATCTAAAAAAAAAAGTCGCTTACCCAACACTTAGTAACGAATTTATGCTTTTTTTTTACTGCTTTCGCTTTAACTTTCTGCTTTACTGCTTTAACTCACTGCCTTTAATCTTGGTCTTTTAACCCATCACATACAATTTACTACCTTATAGCCATAATCAGTAGAATCATATAGAGGTGTTACTAAACACTCTAGGGATTAGTATTGTTGCTTTTGTTTACTGCTTTGTACTGTTTTACTTTCTGCTTACTCGCTTTACTTTCTCGTTAAATCTAGTTTAACTTTCTTCTTTTACTGCTTATAACTTCTCTGTTATAAATGATTTAAACACATACTTTTAATAACCAAATGTGCTATTTTCGTACCTTTAATAACTAGCTGACAAAATTATTTATTTTTATATTAATGTGTATATTATTTATTTTCTATATAATTATTTTTTATATTTTTAGTTATGTTATTCTTTATTTTTATATATACTTAGTGTCCCCATTTACTTCATCCTATTGTTATTATTATTTTGGAAACACATACTACCCACACAACACTACATCCACACAACACACACTACACTCATACGATCACATCCACACCACAACAACTCACAGCCCACTCACCTTACAATATAGACTGATAATTATTAAAACATTTTATTTTTCTAATAAATACATTGCAGAATTAAAATCTTATTCAATATTAACAAAATTATTTCAAAGTTTCTTAAAACTTCTATAATTAATCAATCATATCTTTGAACAAAGAAATATTATTAACCTGTTAATCGACTTCTTTGTTATAAATTTTATAGTCTTAACTCAAGTTTTTAATAATTAACTTTTTACTCTAAAATCTTTAATGAAATCTTATTAAAAACAGATATCATTGTCGTACTTTAAAGCAATAATCATAAATCCAGTAAGTTCATGCCCTACACCCCTCTACATGCCGACTTATGCAGCGGTTTGTTCTTACCTACTTGCTTACAATATCACTTAGCCATGTTAATAAGTTATATACAAGAACACAAATGAATTTCGTCTCTGCTAACTGTCGTAAATGTATTTTTATTAAAATCATTCACGTTTCTTATTAAAATAACATTATCCTGAACATATGAGTAGTATGCCTCACTCGAATTTATACTTTAAAAATTCAAAGTTTGTTAAATTCCAGTCTTTCTTCATTCATCATTTCGTATCTAGTGCATGACAATCCAATCACGAAAACAACAACCCGCACTCGTAAAAACATACAGAAACGAAGCATGACCTCGTATGTCTAAGTATAATTTTTTGAAAATATGTAGATTGTTTAAAGACAAGAGAAACTACAAATTCCAAGTCAATATATTTCAATACAGAGAAACCTTATTTCTGTAAAGAACTAAGTTTGCGTGATAAAATCCTTACGTTTAGGTTATTTAGGCTCTAAATTTGGGTTAGGGAGCTACAAAGCCTCTATTGTAATCACACTCAAAGGTTGCAGATATTAAAGACACTCCATGAATACTAGGTCAAAAAGGTAATTCAGTATAAGACATGCAAGAGACTCATTGTTAATTATTTTTTATAATATATATTTTTCATAACTGGAAGACTGCTGGATCGTAAAGATCCTTTAAGCAGGTAAGTAGGAAATGCTTACTTGTGATTGGTCCGAGTAGTTTTCCTCTAGTTCATTATAGCTATAACCCCAGGGCCAGCATGAAGCCCTCAACCCGCAAAGTAATAGGTTGGAAGTGCCAACCCCCATTATCAGAAAGCAGTGCAGATTGCGGTATGGAGTAGCCGTTCGACAGAGACCGCGAATATGCAGCAACATGCGTACACGACGAGAACAATTAATTTTCCGCAGTTCCTATGCCTAGCCGCGTAACTCCCCAGCCGGGTTTCGCTATACTGGGACAGAATTCTTGAAATGGGCCGCCGTGGGACAAGGCAACACAATGAGGCAGAGCAACTAGACGATGAGCTTACCCTTATATACCGGAAATCCTTAAACTCCTGACTTCCTATCTTTAGTCTCTCTTTTAAATTATTTATTATCAACCAATAAACAAGAAACATAACATCACGGACTTTTATGAGGTTGAAAACAACACCACCAGCACTGGCCGAGTATCTGCACTCCTTTTTATTCACCCACACATCACACAATCGATTGCCTTTGTGAAATATTAAGAATTTCATTGTTTTACGATTCTTCTCAGCACGCAATCGCGGACGGCCACCCTTTTACCACATCTGACGTCGTAATTTCATATACACACATTTCATCGTGTTTTATTTTCTGTCTTTGAGACAGTAAGATCCCTCGGTCCATAGCTATTAGGGTATTTTCTTCTTATTAGACACCTCCAACTACTACCGACCCACCCCCACCCCACCCCCACATCACACCCCCCCACCCCCCACACCCACCCACTCCCTTACCAGCTCAGGTACTATCTCTTAACACTTCTTTTTATTTATTCTACGTCGGTGGTTCATTTTTCATCCTCTTGTTTTCTTAGCCTCACCTGGGCACCCCCGCCCCCCCCCAGCGCACGACCCACACCTCACGCACCATCACATCCGCCCTACCCCTATCGGCACCCACCACCCGTCGACTTTTTTTATGCGTCACTTTGGCAGGGCTCAGCTTTGAATGTCACCTTGCTTGCGCCTCGTTTGGGCATGGCCTCCACTTTGATGCCTCCACTTGCTCCTTACCTTGATTGTCTCCCTTTGGATGTCTCAGTTGACAATGCCTCCAACTCTCACTAGCTTTGGGTCACTTCTCCGCTTGTGTGTGTCTCTTTGATGCACCTCCTGCTGATGGGTCATCTTGTGATCACACCTCTGATATTCATCCTTCTAGCAGTTAGCACTTACCCTTACGCCCTTAACTACTCCCCTTTAATCACACACTAACACTCATCCTCTCTTCTTCTACCACTCACTCACTCGACTTATACGTTAAACGCCATCTGCACACTACCCCTCCCCCACCCACTATAATATATCTCTATCTTATACTATCTATCTACATATTCTTTACTATATTCTTATATACTTATTATATACTTATCAGTCTATACACTTTTATTAATATATCTTTCTATCTTTAGTATATACTTATATCATGTCAGCGAGATCGCCGAACGCTCATTTTCAGGCGGCGGAGCATTCAGGCTGTCGACGCACGCGCGGGGCGACGCGGACTATGCGACTGAGGTCGCTTCCGCGGCGGCGGGACCGGCGTGACCGCGGCACGGGGTGCGGGGTTTGCTTGCCTTTGCGGTGGATCTCTAGATGCTGGCGTTCTGGTGGTTAGTCTTCCTGACTAGCACACCTAAACTCCGACCCCCTCACGTAAGAACACATCTTCCATTCTTGCCTGCTTAGATTCGATGCATGTCCTTTGCCATCTCTTTACCAACATCATAACTCCCACACGACTTCCTTGTCTGCTACCTGGATTAACCTTTTTTGACCCTGCTTCGCCACTCAGACTGGACCCACCGGCTTCTCCCACTTTAGGCCTACATTTAAGGCCTATCCGTTCGTATTGCATCCCATTACCGCCCAGGTCTATTGCAACTCTCTTCTATTATACACCTTGTGATACTTTCACAGAGATTTCTAATTAACTCATGTGAGCTCCCGAGCAGATATTCAGGAGAAGCGTGACATATTCATTCGTCCACCGAAAAGCCACGTTAGTAAACTTGCTGTACACAGACGGAAAGAAATCGAGTACAAGGTAGTGTTGTTTTTATAACTTTAGGGTCCTGCGCTGTGTGTTACATTATGATTTTTTTCTCTCTGTAGTAATTCGTATTAAACACTTAGAGAAATTTCTATCCATGTTCATTAGCACTGCAATACACTGAGAAACAAGAAGTTGAAAAATATGGAAACTGATATTTAATTCGGCATACATATTTTGTGAGAGAAGACAGTTTGCCTATAGATACAGGAGTTATCATCGCACACATTTGATACGCTAAGAGAGCCTGACAATACCATATTGCTGTTTACATTCGGGCGGCATGGATATGTACTTTCCTTTTTCACAACTAAGTATGGAGCGTGAACCTGCATGTTTTGCATTTTTGACTCACATTCACAATTTAAAATTCTTCAACAGTAGCTCTTAATGAGTTAGATAAAGGCTAAGGCAGGAATCCTGCAGATGCTGTTTACTCTCCTTATTCACACTTAAAGCACATCTAATTTCTTCAAATTGTACAGTATGCTCAAATGAGGGCACTGAGGTATGTAGCGCTGGTACATTGTAACTGAGTAATTTTCGCTGCCGATATTCGAGTATATTGTGGGACATACTAATGGCGTACGGGGTAAGTTTCTAGGTAGGCTGGGACTTTATATATGGATTTTCCTATCGTGAGTATTATTAGCTTCATCACAGTACGTCACCCTATCTGTTTCACTACATTATCCATAAGTATTATTCAAGTATAGTTTAATATTTCCTATGTAACTTGTTTATTAACCCCTTTACCACCCGTATATTCACTATCATACTATTATTACTATTATTGTATACAAATATATATATATATTACGGTCTACATAGCTTAGCTACCTTTAATGATATGAGAAGTATTTTATTCACGCACTTTTGACCATACATATTATCCTTGATACTTATATATAGTTATAGCAATGATAGTATTTATGTCATCCTTTCGATTCACCCTGATTTCATATACATTCTCCCGTTTAAATATAATGTTATCTTAAACAGTGTCCTTATTATGATCGTAGTTTATTAGTGTCGTGTTGTGTGTGTGTGTGTACGGTGTAACTAGTGTGTGTCTTACCATATAATTATTATGATCTATAATTACATATAATATAAGTCTCCTTTCATTGCAAAAGGTGCAGAAGCACTAGCTACTATTACCATATAATACATAACCATTCATTAACATCTACTGCATACTATAACCTGACCACTACCTTACTATCACACTCATCCCATATTCACCAGCATTACACCCATTAACATCTACTATTACCTCGTCCAATACCATATACCAATCCCTACCTAGATTACCCAGTACCAAGCACCTGAGACAGAGCGAGAGGAAAAGAGAGAGCAATTAATACTATTAGAAGACCCTCTATAATATCTCGACCTGTCCTGAGACCAACAGAACCAAGCAATGAAAGTACCACAAAGGAAAAAGAATCAACATCAAAGAGTTCTTCTCCCCCCTTCTCTTTCAATGATTTCTTGTCTACTAAAAGTATAGTTTCTATAACTACAAAAACTCCTAGTAGAGAATTTAGGTTACGTTTCACGCCTTCCACAGAAAAATCGCCCCCTCAGACACAAACATCCCCATTATCTGAAACAGAATCACCGGAAACAAGCGATATAATATCAAGCTCATATAACTTTTATCACTTCCGATTTCATGGTGTTTCAGAGTTAACCATCTTATCATATTTACTAGAATTTAACATGCTTTTAAAGGTATGTAAGTTACATATATCTGATTACCCTAGTCAACAGCCAGAACGTGTTAACACACCGTTACGCTTGATCACAAGTTAGCAGTACAGCACGTTCATTAAGCCGTTGCGCACATGATACAACGCACTCACTTCCACTAGGCTGTTAGTCACACGTCTACCTTGATTTAACCTTGATATTAACTGTCATTAGTCATGTCGTATGTATGATATGGTTAAGCAGTACAGTGCGCTTATAGCAGCTCGCAGAAGTTCCGTTAGCAGTCAGCAGTATACAAGCAGTTACACTATCCGTTTACGGTTGATTAGTACATCACTCTTTGAATTAATTCCTGATTACTGACTTAGTGTAATGTATGTTAATTAAATCTATGTCACAGTAGCAGAGCGTTACCCAGTACATTGATTAGCAGTGATAGTATAGTTCAGTACAGGATTTATGTCACTACTTAATAAGCTACTTTCCATTAGGTGTTTAGGTTACCTTCTATTTAAATCTACGATTGCCTGCTTTAGTATGTATAAAGTATATTATAGTGTTTTCCAAGTTCGTCATTGTCGTATAATACATGATATTCAGTAGCATCAGGTCTGGTAGCTCTTATCTCTTCTTAATACATTTATTAAATACTTATGAGATATTAAAGTATAATTAAGTAATATATCAAGTTATAAAAATGAATGTGCACTATGTTTAGCATATAATCTGAGTAGTTCTGGTCATATGCAGTAATGTTGCGACATATTAGAAGTGGTAGTAATGGGATTATGATGTAAATTGTGAAATATTTAGTTCGTGTAAAAAAGATTGCACATTATGAGAGTAGTCGATGTGAGTTCTAATAGTAGTGTCAATGATTTGCATGTGTGTATAAGTGCTTAAGAAAAATCACTATCTGGCGCAATAGTAGGAGGAAGTAAAGTTCTTAACTCTACATCCATAGCTTGGAATTATATAAATTGATATAACCCTTATTACGAACACTTCCCACAAATATAGTCTTTAAATATACCTACTATAGGGTTAATGACAGCAAGTAACTGAGGCATACAATTTTCAGAGGAGCATTACGAGGAGAGAGAGCTAAAGAGACGTTGAACGTTCACTTCAAAGTTATTTGCACGCAACTGAATATGCTAGCTAACTAAAGTTTTGGGCAAACAATTTGTCACTTCTACCATTGCACCCAACCTTGGGACACTCTCGTGGCACTTCATTGGGCACTCGCAAAACGTTTGGCACTTCACCTGGCAAAGCTCCACCTAAATCCACACATTAATTTGGTTATAGAAAGTATAAATCATAGACAGACACTTAAATAGACTAACATCAAATATATTTACTCTTCTTGTGAGTTCTGTGGTGAACTGTGCTGGGATACAGAATACAAAAGCCATCAGAGTGTAGCGTGGGTCAAGTGATTCGAACGCCATGTAATCTGCAAGGTCATAGGCCTGAGAATAAATAATGCATTGTGTGTGTCTGAGAGTGGCTGTTGATATTGTGTGTTGTGTGTGTGTCAAGTATAATGTGTAGAGTAAAAGCATCTGTGTGGTAGTGTACAGTAACATTATTCTTGTGTGATAGTATAGTCTGGTGTGAGGGTGTGAAGGTAAATCTGGGGTGTAAGTAAATCGTGTGGTTGTAGCTATAAATTCTGTTGTGAGTGTATACCATCTGTGTGTGAGTAAGTAAACTGTGTAAGTAAAACTCTGATGTGATTTAAAGTAAAATCTTCTGTGTGTGTATTAAGTAATCATGTGGTATATGCGTTTATTAATAGGTCCAAGTATGTTGGTGATGAAGAACTTATAAAAAAATACCATATGAAAAAATCGTCATGGAAGACTTATAGTAAGAAACCATTTCACGAAACTTCGATACACGTCCATTTATTACTTAATTATATAATATTTTAATATATTATATATATATAGTAAATATATTAAATAAATACGATTATATATATATATTATAATATATATCATTAGTATGATATTATGTGACCACGTGTATTCGTAGTTGGATTGGCCACTGTGTACTCTCTTCTCTCTCTTCTCTTCCATAGAATACTTTATTAGTCGGGATTTGGGAACTCATCAAAGCAAATCTACGTTAAATACGCAGGAGTCAAAATTGACCTATGTTTATCTGGCGGTCTTATAGGTCGAAATTATTCAATATTGTGTGTTGTTGTGTGTGTGTTGTTGTGTTTGTTGTTGTGTAAGTAATACCAATTGAATAGGTAAATCTGTGTGAGTGTAATAAATCTGTGTGTGTAAGTAAATCTTGTGTGAGTGTAAGGTAAATCTGTGTGTGTATAGTAAATTCGGTAGTTGTTCATTGAGTAAGATCGTGTGTGTGTTTGTGCCGTTTGTTAACTAATATTTGGTTAAGTTATAATCATAAATGTTCAGTTGTAAGTAAAGTCTGTTGACGTAGGTGTGTCAGTGGTCAGTAGGTAGTGAAAAGTTTTTGTTGTTGTGTGTGAAGAGTATTAGTGTATTGAATGTAATGCTTATAAGTGTCATAGTGTTTGGTTAATGAAAAACTTTAATAACAAATTCCATGAAACTGCAGTATGGTACCTAAAGATGGATGATTATAAAAAAAAGACGTAACCACTGGAAAACTCATAAGCATATATCGTTGATTGCCTTTTTTTCGCTTGAACTAATAGTATCTAGTATCGACGCTTTCGACTTCAAGGATACTATTCTAATTATATCTGAGAGACTAGCCCTTTTATGAATTAAATGAAAGGGAAGAGATCCCATAATAAATTTTTGATAACATATAGAATTATGTGTGTCTGTGTTAGTATTCTCTCTCTATTATATCTATATATAAATAGTATATTAATATTCTTAACGAAGTAATCCTAGGTGGAATCGGCCGACTGGTACTCTCCTCCCTCCCCCTTCTCACTCCTTCTAATAATAGTATATAGTAATAATATTATGATATTATTTTAATTATATATATATAGTTAGTATTAATCTAAATATACACCTAATTAATAAATGTACCAAAAATCAATATATAAATTATATTTGTTCAGGACATATTATATATATTAATTTTTATTTATGATATATTATGAATAATTAATTATTAATATAATGATTAGCATTTCATTAATTAATCTTCAGAAACTGTGTACTATTAAGTCTTAATTACTATAATCTCAAAATGTTCAAGGGATTAACCATCGGTCCGGCTAATATCATTTGGACTGGATAAAATTCTCAATACCCAGATTCTCCAATGTTCGATTTAGGGTGCTTTTTGTTCACCTTTAGTATTCTTAAAGATTTTTAAACGGGGAGAGTTGGTGCTTATATTCTATCTTTTGGGGTGGTTCTTTATATAGCTGTCTATTTGGATTTTTTATTGCACGGATGTTGAATTTAGCGAAGAAGTATTCAAGCGCCTTGAGTGTGGTTAAAGGGATAGTTTTTAATAAAGCTATTGAACGTGAAAAAAAATAGTGAAATGTGAAGCGAACCCACCGTGGAATCGGCGGTTGATGTGTGTGGGGTGTGTGAGGTTTTTGTATAGGATATTTATTATTTACTGAGTATAACATATGTCATAATAAATAAGTCTACGATATATTTTTTATCGAAAATGAACTTTCAAATCATTGAAAAAGTAATGATTTATGCAAAATAATGAATGGTGTCCTAGTTATAATCTGTAACGTGTTACACGATAAATTATATGCACATTTATATTTATAGTTATTTTTTAGATGTTTTTGGAAGATTATTTGGTTTTTTTTTTTTAGACAATTTAAAAAGATAATATAAAAAAAATTAAAGCAGTTTTTGAGAAATTCGATTACATTGCATGAAGACATCAATTGGTTCAATAAATCAAAAAAACTCAAGAATGGGTGCATTGTTTGTGCGTTAACCGTAGATCCAATGCTAGGTCGGCATAGTCTCGGGTTCTGCAAGGTGTGGTGGAAGAGTCGTGAGGTATGCGGAAGAAATGCGTATTTGGAAGGAAGGTGTGTTACTTATTTCTGAAGACAGAATGTCACAACACACCTTTAGCCGTCCTGGAAAATTAGTTGATAGAAACTGCGGGCCACGGAACAATGACTAGCGCGAGAACAAATACAAGGCACGCGTAAGATAGGCGCGACCGCCAGTTGTCGTGAGCGGCCCATCAAGCTGCGGTTTGGTACTTTGGCGGATAGTAATCTATTTCCACTTCATGGACATTGCAATTCTTGTCTTCGAGGAATTAGGAAATAGGTATTCATGATCACTTATTGAGAGAGTAAGTTAGAGAGCGGGAGGAGCGTAAAATGAGATGGGTCCCAAGATCTCGGTAATCTTACCTAGTACTTTATTTACCATTTACCTCTTATACTATATCATAGAGTTATTAACATTCGTTACCTAAATATAATTCTAACTTTCACACCCTAGCCGGGTAATGGGGAATCGTGAGTATCCTTGAGTTGACACGTCGCGTGGTCAAGGGGCGAGCTACCGGTACAAACCCAACCACACCCACTGGTATAGGTTGGCATTTAATGTGCTGTTGTTTCACCATGGATTTAGTTTTTATGATGATTAATAAATGGTCTATGGTATGCTCTACTGATAACAGAACATGATTGCAATTTCCTTCCCGTTTCTTTGGTATAGCCGAATTGGTCGCATAAAAATAGCCAGACATAAAAAAATTATTCCGGTAACCAGCCGCATGCAGGCCGTTAGGGTTAGTTAGAGTTCAGGTTATGTTAGAAAATGCCTGGTGGTGTTGAATTCAGTTTTCAAGTGTTCCCTACACGGTTAGCGTTAGGTTAAGGTAAAGTTAGGGTTATGGATATGTTAGTGTTAGGTTAGGTGAGGTTAGGTTAGGTTTTGTTGGATTCCTTAGAGAAAACTCTAAATAGTGAGCGTTGTTTGTTTTTGTGTTTTTTCCCCAATGTTCGTCCCCATTTGACCTGCATTCATTTCCCTGTCCGACATTTGACTTAGCGTTTTTCCTTTAAAAGATTAATATTGATATTGATCCCTAATACCAAGTAAAGAAATAATTAACAGAAACAACATCCTCCTACACAACACACAAAAAATCTGCTCATCTCTGTTATCTCTCAAATCACATTCCTCTTCACACAACATCCGACAAGTTCAATCCTCCTCTCTCCCCTCAAATCTCTCTTAATCCTCTTAATAAAATAATCAATTCTCTATTCTCTCTCTTCTCTATAATAGAGTATAAAGTAGTGAGATTAGAGAAAGAGTAGTAAAAAAGATTGCTTAAAATACGGTGGATATTAATCGATTGATGTTCAGTGCTAAGCTCAAATTACTATCCAATAGAGCCAAGCACCAATATAAAATATTTTCATAATGATTAAAGAGAGCTATTCTGGGCTGTCACTATAATATCGGGAGACTCAACTGTTAGTGTTATTTGAAAAAGCTTCATCTCACGGGCCTTGATGAAAGAGCCAAATAGGTTCGTATAGTGACCCATCCGCTCGGGCTATCGGAAAAAACTGTTACGAGAGACCGAGTCCTCGTGTTTGTTCTGCACCCTATATTAATCCTTCGTTCTGAACAACAGACCTTCTAAAAACTGGTTTTACAAAAATTCACAACACTATAAATCAGAGTATAAAGGGAGATGCCAACAAACGCAAATATCTATAGGGCGCGCCCGAGAAGGGATAATGTCATCTGAAAGACTCGTTGAAGGAAGGGGCCATCACCATCCGCTTTGCCAAGTGTAATATTCTGGTAGACTTTTGGCTTCTGGTCGCTACGTCCTGTTCGATTATCCCCCATTTCACGCTCACACGTTTCACAGCTCTCACCCCCTAGCCTACTGATAGATGATGTTGGCCCCCCCTAAACACATTCTGCCACCTCTTACTACTGGCAGAAACCTGTAACCGATAATGATATTATATGTGTATGCTAAAGTTTGAAAAGCACGATATCCCTAGGAAGCGTACTGGACCTGATGGCAAGTGAAATGAAACTTAGTAATATGAAGAAATTTGAAGTTACATATGTAACTTAAAAAGCTGAACTCAGCAGCAATTATTCTTGACTTCTCAACGGATATTAATCTAAAAATATTTATACATGTAATTTTATTCATGACTTTAAAACGCAAGAGTTAAATTGAAATAAAATATTTTTTTATTTTTCTCATGCGTTTTCCGGGGAATGAAGACAAAATCATTATAATCACACTATATGAATTCTTAACTAAGCATAGTCAAACTTTAACTTTCCAATTTGCACTAATAGTAGATTAAATATATAAATAAATAATACTATAATAAAAATAAAGATATAATAATAAAATCAATATAAATAATAATTAATAATATAATAATAATAATAATACATAATAATAATAGATAATAGAATATATGGTTCATTTTACAGTTCAGAAATGGGGTAGTAGAAATAAGCTGAGGTGATTTGAATTTGTATGTTAGTCAATAATTGGGGTCACTTATCACAAATATGATTGAAAACACATATAATAAAAAAACAGTTTTGCGCGTGTTCTTTCTCGACCAAATTTCCTACCAGCAAATTTCCCATTTATCCAGTATTAAATTCATTTCAAATATTTGTATCTAGGGACACCGGGTGAAATAATGCAGAATCTAGTTCGGAATTTTGAGAATTGTATCGAGAAAGTGAGATCAGGAAAGTCAAGCCAATTTATGAACAATAATACAATTGACTCGGGAAGATATAGAATTTTGAAAATGAGGTTCAAAAATCACTATGCAGTTCCACCTAATTCATGCCTTGGGAGTCACATCATTCAAGGACACGTAAATTTTTTGCGCCCCTTTTCGATACTTCAAACTACACTTAATAGGGCGATTAGAATAATTGAGTTGTATCTGCGGTTGGGAAGGAGAGATTTGAGAGGTCACTCCGGTTAAGCAAGGATTCGTGTTGGTCCTGTGCCAAGATGGGGGGGGATTGAAGAAGGTTGGGGAGCGGGGGAAGGAGGGGTTTAAGGAAAATTGGATGAATTTATATCAAAGTAAAAAAAAGAGCTATAAAGACTTCCACCTAGCAACCGAGAAACAGTGTCTCTGGGTAGCCAAGAGTGCTAGATCAATCACGAAGACTTTCCTTGTGAATCCCAGTATACTTGCTCACCATTCATAATCTAAGAGATGTCCTATCCAAATACCTAACTTACCTATACTACTATCCTATCTATCTTAATCTGAGTAACTCCTATTTCGTGACTCCTAACTCTGAGCTCGTAATATTACCTAATTCAAAGAAGATCATATCTCCTACATTCAATTACTTCTCATCTCTCTATGCTCTCCCAAATACAGAACTATCCCCATCCCTAATCCTAATCTACCTAATCTATTTTCCTTTCCCCCTTGTATATAATAAGATAAGAAATATACATAAATAAGCTTAAATAAATATATTATATATATATATACTTACCATTTATTTGTCTATTCTCCGGGAGGATTTTCATTTTTCAATATATATATTAATATTATATAGTATAGTAGTCAATGTTTTCGAACTATGATAAAGATAATAATATATATATTGTAAACAGTTTATTAAACATGATTGTTAGTAATTTTATTAATATATATACTATATTAAGTAATAGTATTATATATAATTATAGATGGGAGGTACTTATGTTGGTTGAATATTTAAGTCTAGACTTAATATATATATATATTATATCATTAATTAATAATAATAGTATATATTAAGTTATATATATTAAAAGATAGTAATATAATTATTATTTATAATATAATATAATATATATTATATATTAAATATACTGTATATATGATAAAAATATTATAATATATATATATGATATTATATTAGTACCACTAAAATAGACCAAAGACTTCAGACATTATTCACATCTTATTATAGATATGATATATGAAAGAATATATAGTTATATTTATTATTAATATATTTAATTATATTGATTATATATATATAATATGATATATAATATTATATTAGATATAATATTATATATATATTAATATATTACGTGAGTGGAATTTATTTTGGAATCAAGACGTGATTTCTATACTTAGATTTAACTCACATTATATAAATAATATAAATTTGATGGTCAGAGAGAAATAAACAGTAGTTATATTGAAAAATTTCGAAGTGAAGTTTTGATTAAGATTAATTACAAGCCTTCGTATGTGGTTCGTTCAGTGCGACCTTTTTATTGACTGGGGATGGGTCGCCAGATACATTTTCCGGGTTTCTTTTTAATATGGTCATGAATTATCGTGTTAAGTAACAATTTTAGCTTTAGTTAACTGTAGACATTCACTTTGTTTTTCTAACACAATAGATTCACTTAGAATACAATCGTTGGCTATATTCTGCATCTCTTCTTATATATTTATGATCAATACAGTGTTGCACAGTAGATATGGACTTAGTCACTATACTTAAATGGATATAAGCTGGATCCGTCCATCAAGTGAGAATACAATAATACGTACAGGAGTATAGATATTCGATGTTGAGTTCATTTAACAGGTAATTAAGAGTTTTATAAAATTATTTATTATATATTTTTTGAAAGCATAAAAGAATATTATAATATTACATCGCTTACTCATATATAATAAATTTTAATTTTTACAAATCATAATTATATATTATTTATGGTACCTTTCATACTGTTTAAGCTCTATGGCTAATTAATTATATGTAAAATGAAATGTTTTTAACAGGTACGCAAGGTTATTAATAATGGATACGATAAAGAGTTTGATTTGCCGCTCTGCGAGATGTGGAGTTTGTGGGAGGACCGTAGGCGTCCTCAGTTATTCTAACATATCGGTAAAATTCTAAAATGTTTTTTATAATTTTATTATAAAATTATTATCACTCTAAGTTTTTTACTACGGTTGACGCAATCTTTAAGAATTATACAGATTGCAAAATATTTCCCACTTTATGATAAGACATAAGTAATAGAATAATAAATGCCTAACAAGTTATACAAATAAACAATGTATGTTAGTAGTAATAAGTATGACTAAGTAAAAGTATTATCGCATTCAAGATATTAATTAAAAAGCAAAAAATATTTATCGTACATTTCGCATAATACATTTGAAGAAAACAGATATAATTACGATTCACGAACTTAACTAATTATATACACACAAAAAAGAAAACATGGTCAAAATTTACTCAATTATTGAACTAGATTTGTTATAGGTTTCTTCCAGTTGTCGCTGAAGAAGATAATTGATGCATCATTCTTCCCATATCACACTTTTTTACACTTCAATGTAATTGATTTTTTCATTTTTTGTTCATGAGTTTTATTAAATTTTATTTGCACATATTGAAATCTGTATTTTTTTTCGTGAGATAAAGGTCACTCAAAATTGGCTTTAAGACTAGATGTGAAGCATTATCATTTAATTTCTTATCAGGAGTAATCTATGAAACCAGTCCATAACAATATAATATTTGAATCTTACATGTATACTACTGATATAATTATTATATCTGGGATAGAGGCACATGAGTTAATGGGGGATATTAGCTGTATCCTATTAGGGTCACTTATTCACGATACGGGAGTGGGTTGCTATTGAGCTTATATATAATATATAGATAATTTTTAGGTATTATAAGTGTAATACTAATAACGATACCGTATCAGGTACAGATTGTCTATAGTAACTTCGATATGTATTGTTGATTAGAGATATTAGAAGATATACATATAATCTGAGAATATTGATAGTGAAACAGTTATATTTGATTGTAGATTTTAATATTTTATACTAATATATGTTTGCAAAGTATTCTTAGGAGATGCTTCTTTTTTAATATTATATATTTAATATTAATTGCTTATCCTTTTTATAAAATTATTATTATCAACATAATTGTATGAATTTAGTCGATGTTACAAACTTTTCTCTACTTATATTAATTATTGCAAGAAGGTCTTTATTATGTATTAAATTATTTTAAACCTTTTTTTATATATTATATTTGAATTAAATCGAAATGCAAAAATTAATACTTATTCATATCTCACATTGCTGAAAAGTGAACACATTATAGCAATTTTAATAGAAAATGCTTTCAGGCAACTGCCCTGTCTTTTTTTATATATTTATTCAGAGTTTAATATATGCAAAGCCAATTCACATTTTATGATATTTATAGATATTGTTTTAATGATTTTTTTTTATATTATTATTTATATGTATTCCAGATGCTTACCATGTTTATAATTCCATTTGTTATTGGATTAAGTTCGGTTGAAAGAGCATATGAATTTTTATAAAACAACTAGGGAGCAATAACATTTTGTAAAACTTTGGTAATATTGGGTAAGACTTATGAGAAATACTTCTTATGATCAAAAAGAGACAAATCAAAAATAAGAACAGTTTATTATATTTTAATGATTTACAATTTGGGTTTAATAGTAAAATTTGTTGTAACTTATTATTATGTTTATCGCTGTTCAGATTGTTTTTTTTTATTTTCACAAAATTAATTTATCATTTGTAGTTTAATACTTACTTTGCAATAGTATTTTAATTGAGTAAATAATGCATAACAATAGATAGATAATATGCAAAGAGCACGCGTATGAATGGCCAGACACGCGCCATGAATACGCTACGTTCCACAAACTGTCAACGAGCACAGTCAACGACAACGGTGCGTGTAACCCAACCTTTATATCTATTCCGAGTGATTAGTTTATATGTATATGTAATCGTAAAATAGTAACCTATAGGAATACCCGGGTTGTGTAAAATTAAACTTATTACATTATCCTTTTATTATGAAATTGAGAAATTCTCAAAATCTCACAAATGAATAATCTCACTACGAAACACATCACAAAACATGTCGCAGTTATATATTTTTTATTCATCAAGTTAATAAGGCGCGAAATATTTTATTAATTTACCTGTTCCGGTGCGGTATAAAGGAATAACGTTCGTCCGTACACATCTGAGGCCCCATACATACAAGCAAGATAATAAACTTGACCAAGGCTGTGAATTGGGAACAATGCACTTGAGCGGGGAATGGGGTATGACCTTATTCTTTTCAAATTAAGAATCTTACCTATGTAGTCGAAAGCAGTTTCTTTACCGAGTTACTTTTAATACGATATGGCTTTATTAAGCACAATTTTGTAAGTTTTCAATGAAAAAATTTGGATCAGTGGAAAGTTATGTTTGATAAGGTAATATACAATATAATTACAAGAAATTTCTTTTTCATACCTTTCCCTTTCATCTCCTTCATTTCTCTATCATTTTTCTTCTTTTACTTGTTTTAGTATACCATTACTCAATTTTTCTTGTAATATTTTCTTTCTTACTAAATTTTATTCTATATTTATTAATTATGTAATTATATCTATTAGATCACATTATTATCTAATTATTAGTTTATTTTTTTTATTTTAAATATTCTGATTTTACTTTTGATTCTTTATTTTTACTTTTAGTATCATTTTTATCTTTCAAGTATATAATTTTATTTAATCTTATTACAAACATTTATTATATTATATTGTTTTTTATTATTTATAATTTTATTATTTATTTATAATTATTCATTATCATTTATTCTTTAAATTTTCTGAATGAAATGTAAAAATAATAACCAATGGATAAAGTCTTATTGTTTTCACCAATTAAGAAGGTATTTTACGTTCCCGAATTAATTTTACAACGAGTCGAATAATGATAACATGGTCAATTGTTAATATAAGTATATATGCAGGTACTAGCAAATACTTAATAGGATATATTTATATATATATATATATATATATAAATATGAATAATAAGTATAATCATAAATATAATTATATAATATATATTTATGTATTAAAGGGTGCAGCTGTACCTATTTAAAAGGCAATGTATATACAGACAATCATAGTTCGAACCGAAGAACATATACACTGATTTTTTTTCAGATATTCAAGGCAATGAGAGCGATACTTGCAAACGAACCCATTTTTTTTATTAAACCTTAAAGATTAACAAGGCATAATAGCAATAGAAATGTGAACGATTCCATAGGTTCCTGCCCACCGGAAAACGGGGAGGAGGGCCCTCCTTCACACTTGAGTCCCGGGCACCAGAAGCCCCCTTAAACAAAAAATTTTTTTTTAAAGATATGAGAAAAAAGAAATAAGCCATGATAATAAGAAAAAGCAGACCACCTTTTGGGCAACTCCCTTGTCTCCCCTGTTTATTCAGGAGTTGTTATTGCCTAACAGCGTCACCATGTAGCGTCAGCTGTATGTTCGCGATTTTTCCGCATATCATATCCTTTTTATTATCATCCCTTTAAGGAGTATCGCATATATTAATATTTATAATATTATATATATATATAATTCTATATATATATATATTATTATATATATGTATATAACATAAAAAACACTATAATACCCTATAAACAAATTTCATATTCATTCTATTTTCATACAGCGATACTCAATCAACATCCGTCCCAGCTAATAACGCTCACAAAACTACCCCCTTGCCTGAATATCCCTTTCGACAAAACCGTTACTCCACAAAAGACACAGATTCCCTCTCCTCCAGAATGCGACCGGACATCACCAAAGCTTCAAGATAATGTAATAACATAGATTCCAACTTCCACACACATCATCCTCCACTCTTCAGAGACTGTCGTCACACACACTCTGAAATGCCGCAATCGCCCTCACTACCTTATTATGAGTGGCTCCCAATCTTGTTTTAGTACGCGTGCAAACCTAAGACCAAAATAATTCATGCACCCCAATTCCTTATCATAATCATAATATATATACATATATATAGTATATATATATATATTATATATTAAGATATATATATAGAATATGTTATATATACTAATATATAATATATATATAATAATATAATAACGTATATATCATATATATAAAAAACTAACTATTTAAGTTTTTCTTCACGCTTGTCACGTACCCCCTAGTATTTCGAGACGCACCCCAGTTTGAAAACCACTGCCTATCTAATAATGCCCGATACGAAGAAAACTCTTCCAAAAAGCGGAGAGGAAAGGCTACATCTCCCCAAAACATCTGCGAGAATCATAAGAAACTCTTTATCCCCCAGAAAGGGTCCCTCACCTCCCAGCATGGAGACCTCTACATTTGATTCAGAAGAGGAACGGATTATATCACAGCGTCCCTCCACCTCACGAACAAATAAAAATCTACTCACGCCCTCTCACCTCACTCCAAAGAGGGATAACCCTAACAGCATACTCCTATCGGCTATACCACACTTTGAAGAATTTCAGGGCCTAGAATAGTTACATGCAACACTCACAGTATTTAAATTAAATAATGTAACAGACCTAAAGGAAAGAGTACGAATATTAGCCTCTATTTTGCCCAACAAAATTGTTAAATACTATCAAGTTTCCGCTGCCAAAAAATAGCTATCAGATGCTGATAGATGCATGTGATTGAAGAAGCCAATATGTATCTAAAACGTGTGAAGTGTGTTTTAGGCAGCAAAAATTTTGACCTCCCAACAGAAAATAATTAAAAATTTGCTCTAGAACTATTACTGCCTGAACTAACCTTAGTCATCCAAATGAGCCTTGGCTCTCACAGAAGACAATAATATAAAATTCTTGTAAAGATAGCGGACAATCTCTATAAAAAAATTTCTATTACAAAAAAAATCTTATTACCATCACCCCCCACCCCCCCACAGAGAGGGGAAGATGTGGGAACATGTAAACGCTATTCAAGAAGAGGAAGAAAGACCTTCCACAAGATCAGCAAAACAAAGAAATCATTTTCAAGGAAGAAACAATGACAGCCTGTTTGAAATAAAAACAGCTGCTTCTTCACTAGATGAAAGGACTACAAAAGAGCATCGACGCTATGCCCGAAAACGTTTGCTAAATCTCTCAACCGAGACAAAAAAAACCGGGCAACAACCGTTTTACCCGAGGCAGAAGCCAGAGTTGAAGGAGAGCTAGCAAAGCTGTGCCAGGTGCTTTCACCGAAGGCTTATCACAAGCGAATTTTACATAATTCATAGAAATGAGAGGAAGAACTTTGTAACATCTACCCCGTAGCCATTTTTCACAACTATAACCAAGCTAGTTAAAAAATTCTCATTACTTTGAGAAACTTATAAAGCCACCCTATGCACGGTCGAGTAGGTTCGTAAATATGACAAAAACAGAAATTTCATTTAATGATTTTGAAAGAGAAACCCTTAATACTGGTAATATTACATATATACCGTAGTTAATTTAAATAAGGAAAAAGGGCTAAAACATAAGTTTTTTTGATAATAAATAATCAGAAATCAGAATGATAAAATTAATTAATTAATCAAATTAATTTTAATAATAAAATTAACGATAATAAATACAGATAATAATATAAATAAAATCTGTATGATAATACTAGGAATGGTTTAATTAATAATAAAATTCATTCCTCACAGGTTACTATGAATTAGAACAATAAAAAAAAAAAGAGACGGTAAACCACATTTTGGGGCCCACAGATATTTGGTTTGGTAATAGAAACCAATTACCAAAACTATGGCTCAGCCAAAATCCCACAAAGCACCCTTAGGGTTAGTACAAATCTTTTACAAAGTATACACAACGGGTCTTACCACTAAAGAAACAAACTATGTTAAATATTATAACTGCATAAACATAGTCATTTAAACAATGCAGTTTAAACTTTAATTTGAAACCCACTTTAGTAGCCAAAAAGGTATTTGGCTTAGTTAAAAATATTTTTACTTATATCATTTTACTTTAATGCAAAGACCTTTCCATTTCCTTTTCTTAAAATATTGCAATGAGATCGCACTCACAACCTTCTTGTGGGCAAACAAATTCCAAACAATAAGCAAACCTAATTTACTTGGAATGAATCGCTTTCTTAATATCCAAAGATGTTTTGGGCCTTCTTGATTTCTTTTACTGTTGCCCCTAGGTGCTCTGCGGGTCGTTGGGGGGTCTACAATGAATGAATTTATTGTTCTCACGGGAATTACCAAATAAGGATGTATTAAAAATAGTTTTGTGTAAGAAACTTGTTTCACGTCCTTCCTTTTTCTGAGAAATCGCTCTTTTTACGAAGAAAACTTATCATAACTCCCTTTCAGCCTCTCCTCATAACTCTAGCAAGTTAAGGAAAGAAATTTTCCTCTAGATAACGGTCACAGGGATCTTCTTACTAAAAATCAAATTCATAATGAGAATTGTATAAAACTTAATAATGTAGATATAAGAAAAACGAATATGGTTCCAAGTGGGGAACGACATACCCCAAATGCACCGGAAAATGCGGCCTCCAAGATAAAAAATATAATCTCAGTTGTAAAGTTATAGGAGAAATGGAATTAAATTGCATAAATAATATGCTTAATAAATTATACTAAATTATAAAAAATTAATGATAGCACTAAATTCGATTAATGCGGATTCCGGTAGGAAGTAAATATTGCTCCAGCTGATGAGAATGAAAAAAATTGTGAAGTAGGTTATATTAGGATAGCTAACGGTTCTGTAATTAAGGTATGTTCAAGAAAAGAAATAACTATTCATTTAAATTAACTCTGTAAATATACAGCATCAGCTTTTACAACCGAGATGCCAATATATATTTTGAGTATACCGTTCTTAAAGTATTTTGGTTTTATTATTGATTTTTTTTATCAAGCACTCTAAATAACACTGACTAAAAATTGGAAAAACTTAGAAAATAATTATTTTGATAGAAACAGTCTGAAGTACACGCTCTTCTCAAATTTCTTTCTCTGCTCAAAAAGATCTTCCTCAGTAAAATACATGTTTTAAACCATATAATAAAGAATATATAACTACTTTTAAATGCTTGCGAAAATTAAAATTTTTATATACGAAAGGAACAAACTGAAATATGGTCGAAGATATTTGAAAAATAAAAACAACGAAAAAAGAAAAATTAATGATGTGTCTCGTACTGAGAAAGAGAATGAAAGACACATTGTATTTATTAAAAATAACCGATTAAATTATGGCCAAAGATATTTTAAAGGACGTTAGCAGTCTTATTCCCTAGTTGAGTAAATATTAATGGTTCCCCAATTAATCTCCCAAAGGTTATTAGCTAAAACAAAGACAATTTAAATCGGCCTCGTAGTAGCCAAAGTTTTAAAAAAGAAACCCCTAATCCCGCCCCTTTGGAATTTCCAGCTTTCAGCTTTACAGAAATCTAACGGAAAAATACGTCTTATCAGATTTTAGAAGACAACAATAATAGTCATCCTGGAAAGTTTAGTTTGCCAAATAATCAAGTACTCTTTTCCCTTAAAAGATTCTAAAATATATAGTAAACTAGATCTTACGAATGCGTTTTACCTTTTTAATAGCTTAGAAAGCGTATTTAAAAGTAATTTTGACGATCGAGCTCCGCTTTTATGGTGCGCTTTAATTTCACGTCCACTACACTGGGGTTTATGGAAAAAAGCCTTCAAGCTTCACTCGGCTGTATGAAACGTTGCTTTTCTACTTTAGGGTTTAAAGGCATCTTTTTTAATCTACTTATAAATTCTTTCTGTCAGTATTTGTTGTTCCTAACTCCAACTGAGCTATTCCTAGAATTCTTTCGGGGGACTATTAACGTCTTAAAATGATGCTTCTCTCTTTCTTCAACCCATTTCTCTGGAAATCTATTGGTCATGTTGATTTTCAATGTTTCCCAAACCACTGGCCAAGTTTGTCCTTCTTAATTCGTGTCATTCGGGCATTTGAGTGAGAGCCTTTGGCTGTGGGCTGGGACATAATCCGGAAAGCTTTTCGATAGTCTGGGCACAAATCTTGATTTCTTAAACGGTCCCCTCTTTTGTGTATCATAAACTTTTCTGCGTATGATTTTACTTTCGGTTTTTTCTATAGTAAGCATTGCAGACGGCCAACGCTTTTCAGTCCAATTAATTTCTACAAATTAGTGCTTTTGTTCCTCAGGTTTGATCTATCGCGAACAACTTGCTCTCTTTCCGACATTTTAGTAATTACTTTTCCGCCAGCTATTTTAACTTTTTCATTGCACCTATACCACTTCCCTAATCGACGGACTCACCCTTTCATTTTACTCTCAATTTTTGATTAGATGGTCTCATTTCCCGAAAAAAAAAAAATTTACCTCACCTTTGGAGGGAGGCTTGGGATGCAGCCGACCGACTGATCTTACTTGAAATTTTTCTAACATTGGGGATGATTGGAAACAGGTTATTTTCATATGCCTCAAGAAACCTCCAGGTCCTCCATTTCCTATTCTTTTACACGACGATGCATTCTTCACACAACTATAAACATTCTTCGCTTGAGCATGTTGTGCTTTAATATTCTTGGAGGTTTCTTTCTTGTTAACCTATAATTTAGAATCCATTTCACAATATTTTCTCTTTCAAACAAGCTTCAAAGAGGTTTTTCTACGCCTTTCATTAATTTTCTTTCACGCCACCCCAGTTTTTCTCTTATTATGGAGATACTCCTTGGTTATGGGAAGTATGCGTTCACACCTTCAGAGTGGGGTGGTTCCACTCACACAGCTCTTGAGAAGTTGATAAGGTTGAGACTAGGGTTTTACGCTTTATTAATCCTTCGGATCTCACTAACACTCTCCAGTTTCTTTTTACCCATCGAATTGTTGCATCACTTCTTATTTTATTCTCTATTACAAATTGAACCAACTGCTCTTGTCTTTTGAACTCGTTTCATCCCAATATTAGGTCTTTTCCATTGAGGAAGGGTTCGTGCGACACGTGTTTCTACACAGTCTCATCCTCTCTCTATCCAACTGATCCTAGACTTTAGCGTTATGATCAATCTTACATTCACTCCACTGGTAAAGTCTGGAACACATTCCCTATACTACTATTTTCGAGTAGATATACGATTGAACTGGTTTTTTGAGCATTGCAAACAGCCATATTTTCTTTGCCCCAACTAGAGATATAAGAAATATCAGAGGTCAGCTGCTTCAAGATTACCCTACTAGCATAAACTATTTGGGCTGTTGAGGAGGGTCGTCGTTCAAATTGGAAGGGATAATGACGGGTGGACTCGTTAACATAAGAGTGGAAAGGAGAAGTGACAGATAAGAAATCATTAATGAAAAGTAGAAAAGGAGTGGTGATAAAACAGAACCATGATATTTGAATGATCCTAAGGATACAATTGATACGGTTTACATGATGGAAGAGGAAAGTAAAAATACTTATGTTCTAAAGATTAAGTGTACAATGGAATTCACAGTGTATTATGGGTAATAGTTTGTTATCCAACTCTGGTAATTTATTAAAGCAATTATCAAAAGACTAAATAACAAGAAAATACGATTATTAATGGAAACCTTAGAACGCCTCGTGGCGTAGGAGGTTGACTCGCCGATTCTCGTACGAGAGGACGCTGGTTCAATCCTCAGCTCGGAAAACTCGGAAAAGGAACGGAGGTTAATTAATATATATGATATATATAATATATAATTATATATATATGATATTTATATCAATTAATTTATAATAATAATAGATATATGATTTTATATTTAATATATATTATTATATATATAATATATATATATATATATTATAAATATAATATATTATATATTATTATATATTATATATATGATAAATATTATATATATTATTATATTAATAATTTGTATTTATATATATTATATATATATATATATATATATATATTATATATATATATATATATATATATATATATAATATATACATTTTATATATATATATAATATAAATTTACTTATTTAATATAATTATATATTATATATATTAGGGTTTTTTCGAACGACGCACCGGGTGCCGTGCGGTGCGGTCTGGCGTGCGGTTGCGGTGGCATCCAAAATTTCAAGGCGGAACTGGTGCGATGCGGTAGCGGTTGGCGTGCGGAAGAAAAATAAAAACGTGCGGTGCGGTGCGGTGCCGGGAGCACGAGGAAAAAAAATTTAGTGGGTTTGCGGTTTTGCGGTGACGGCTAGCGGTATGGCGGTTGTGCAAGGGTGCGTGGCTTTGGAATCGGCACCGCACCGCACCAGCTCTAGCCAACAAATTCTTAAAAATAAGAAAGAAAAATTTTCGAGAAAGCATAAATGAGTAAAATATGGAAATATATACCGATAAATATCATCTATAACTCTTATATATATATTATAATATATATATATATAATATTATATATATTATATAATAATATATATATCATTAAATAATATATATATATATATAATATATATATTATGTAAATTAGGGGGCGGTTCATCGTTCTCTTTGCACTATGCTTGAGTGAATCTTTAGGCTTTGACCTCGGAGGGACGCTTCGCCCACTGGCTTGAAAGGGTCAGGGCTTAATCAATCGGCGAGGGGTATGAGTAGGGTTTTCATTTCCACTTTCAGGCTTAAATCTTTTTTTGCTCACAAAATCCATAAGTTATCGATGATGGCGAATGTTTCGTCGGCTCCATTTTCAGGGAGAAGAGGAATCTTTAGCCTACTCAGGCATTGGACAAAACTCTTCGTTTCTCCATCACTCTTACTTTAATTTTTCAATTCTGTTCGGGAATCGTGTGCGGGGTTTTTATATTCGGTTCTAGGCTAAGGGCCGCGCTTTTCTTAAAGAAAGTGCTGCCAAACCTTGCTTGGTTTTTCCTAACTAGATACAAATTTCTGGGTCTCTTGCCAAAAAACCATGCTCACACAAACTTTTGTTTAAATTCTCGGCCTTTGTTTCTCCATTTTATTCCGCTTCTTGACGGTTCTGTAGCAACTCTCCACTGAAGAAGGCTAATTTCTTTCGGGGCTCCTTTTTTTACAGATCTTTTGATATCTTCCTTATCTTCCTTCTGCTATTCTCTTTCTCCTTTCTCAGATTTCCTATTCCTCTTCCGTGATTTAGCAAATGAGTCGGGGCATGCGGGATTTCTGAGATCTATGAGTGGTCAGGAGGCTGTGGGCCGAGATGGCATTTGCCTTCCCCGTGTTTTGAGGGAGTGTGCTGTCGTGCTTACCCCCTAGGTTCTTCGTTCAACTCTACTCCTTCTTATGCCTTAATTGCTAGTACATTTTCCTGCAGTGGGCTGGAAGCTTGCTATATGGTCAAGGCCAACTCCCGAAAAAAAGGCGCAGCCGGCCTCTGATTCCTTTCCAAAAACTATCGTCTATAGGCTCTCACTTGGTTGCATCTACAGATTCATTGGAAATTTCTCTCATTTCTGGAATTCATGCTGGCAGTTTTCTTCTTCTTAAGATTCATCCAGTATGGGATTTTCCGACGGGTCCGGGGTCAACTGCGTGGAAATTACTTATTCTATCTAACTGATTTTATCGGGTTTCTTCTTGGCCCTTAGGGACTATGGGTGGAGGTCTTTTAGTGGTTGGTCGGGGTTAACATATTGCAAAGGCTTGTGTGTGACGAGAATATTGGCATTGCAAATCCCATACTCTCTAAGCTCCCATAATTTGGATTTCTCCTTCTCTTTGCCTTCAACTCTGTTTAAAAGCTTTTTCGTTTTCTCTCCGATCGCTCCAAATCAGCAATCGTTGATGGAGTTGGGACTTTTTCTCCTTTCGCTGCTTTAATTGTGGCTGTTCCTTCAAAGGTTCTGTGTTTATCTCCACTGTTATTCTTTTTCATCAACGAATCTCCCTCAGCTTTACTTTTTTAAACTTCTGTTTGTCATCTGATGCGGGAACGACTTTAAACTCTCCATTTTCTTCCACTCATTTTCAAATCTTGCTCCCTCTTTTGTGAATTCTAGAGTTTGCCTCCGCGGTCTTCAAAGGGCTTCCGACTTCTATTTCTTTGCGGGACTGGATGGGGGAAATTTTCCGGGTTTGAGGACGGAAGCCAAAAACTGTGAATTGAAACTTTTTTTTTGAAAACTTCAAACTCTTTACATTTTCTGCTCTCAAACACGCACCTCCTAACTTTTTCCTATTTTTCTTGGACGGTTTGAACGTCTCCACTAGTTTGACAAACATAAACATTCTTGTTGAACAATAAACAAGAAAAAAATGTCTTGGGAAATCTTATCATATCAACAACGGCGTTCTAAGGTTGGCTCAAAAAAGATGGGAGGGTTCTGTTCAGGTTGCGGAATTTTTTTCTTCTGCACAGCTTCTTCAGTTTATATAAGGGGCCTTAATTCGCCTTGTTTGGAGTTATTTGTTCTCACATTTTATGGGGGGGGGTCCCGGGGGCTCCACCTTTTCTATTGGATAGAGTTGAGTTCTAAAGCTGAGAGGGAGACTTAAAACTTGTTCCCTTTTACATTAAAACTCTCTTTTGGGACCTCTATCTCTGCGACCGTGGGCGTTCTAGGCCCCTATCTCTTTTTTTAGGTACTAACAAACGGTAAGATGCCGTCAGGTGGGAGGTTGGCCCTCGCATTCCACTCCATTGGCTTCCCCTTTCGGTAATTTTACAGGGGGTGCATGGCTCTCGCATGAATTTTGCGTGACCAGTGGAAAAATCCCCAGGGCACTCGTTGAGGTTTGTGGTGCCTCTTCTTTCCAGCTACTCTTGTTCTGTGGAACTCCTTGCCAATCTATTTGTTTTCACTGTATTTAATTCTGCCTCTTTACAAACAACGGTCTCTCTTCACTAGGAGGATTTGGCGGTTAGGCTTGGGTGTGTGTTTTTCCTGTAATTTTATTTTCCTTTTTTGCTCTTTTCTTGAAAAGGCCCAGCCGTGAGTGGTGTCAATCTGGGTAAATTGCTATATATATAATAATATATATATTATTATATATATAATTATATATATATATATATATATATAATATATTATATATTATATAATATATTATATATATATAATTATATAATTATATATATATATATAGTAAGCCAGATGATCGCGTAGAGGTAAATAGTTACAAGTAGAAGGGGGCGCTGATTGGTGGCATTCAGCACGTACTCAACTTGCAGAAAGAAAACAGTTTTTTACAATACAATTTACAATGGCGACTAATCATATTGTAACATAATGCAAGGAAACGTCTTTTCAGAAGATATATATTATAAAACTAATGAAAAGTTAAAAAATTATTCAAGATATATACAGAGTTTCCGACGTTTGTATCATAAATTTTTAAAAAAAAAAATCTTTGTTTGTGGTTCTTTAGGGAATAATCTATTTTATTGGGCATTGTGTCTAATGTTATAATAGCCTTCTTGGTTTAGTTGTGAAATTTATTTGAATTTGATGATGCAAGAAGGAATAGAGCCAAATTTGGTAGATTTTTAGTTACATGCTTTAAAAAATAGTGGTATTGGTTCTTGTAGACGTGGAGTGAATGGTAACTGATCGTTCCTTTAGTGTGTGAGTGACTGATTCTTGATCGTTCTTGTAGGGTTAATGTTTGCGTTCGATAAAGGGCGGCGTGTAAAGCGATCATGGGTCACAGTGTAAAAGCAGAAGGTTACAAACTGTTGCAGGGAACTATTTGTTAAACACATGGGAGAGTTCCGTTAGAGGGATGGGGATTTATTAATGTGTGGTTTAAGTTTTTTTATTTTGTTTTTTTTTTTTTTTTTTAAAAAAGAGAGGAGAGGTAAGGGGTGTTGGGTTGTTAGAGTTTTGGAAAAGAATTTTTAATGTGATTGAGAGGAAATTGAAGTAGAGGAAAGGAAAGAGTTAGGATTATTGGAGTGGAATTTTAATGGGGGAGGATATGTAGTAGGTTTCGGTTTGCCCTTTTTAAGGCCTGTTATGGATGATGTTGGGGAAGGAGAAGGAAGGTTTTTTGAATGGTGGGGTTAAAAAAAAGTTGGAGTCAAGATTGAAAGGGTAGCGAGGAAGAGCATATTATTGCGGAAAAGCCAACGTAAGAAAAGGGAAGCAAGAGTGCCCAATTTTTAGTGTTTTTAGACACTTAATTGTGGAGGGAAACCAGTGTATGTAGGAAGGGTTGGAATGTAGGTTTTTCACTAACACGATTCATCAATGAACTAATTCAACTTAATCATTTTACCTTTTCCTCTCTTAAGAAAAAATGATTCAACTCACCCTTGAAACATGATTTTTCTTCGAATTTAATAATTGTTTTCTTTAAAAACAAAAATCCGGTCTTAGCATGGGCTCCCTCTCTCTCCTACTTTCTTAGCAATCTATTCACTGGAAACTTATCGAATATAACCACAATCTCCCTCCCACCCCCTTGCATTTGGAATTAAATGGTATCGTATATGTAGATGATATCTTGGGCCGGCCGTTTTCTTCCCATATTCAACCTTTAATTTGATCCCTTAAACGTTCATTAAAATCACCTAATTCAACCTAACCATTAAATTTCACTATTTTGAAGATCTGCAAAACAACCCACCTTAAACGGTTTCTAGATACTTTCTCCATGATTGGTCCCACATTCTAATATCAATCCATTTCACCTAATTATTACAAGAACGCTACATCCAAACCTTTCTATACATACACTGGCTCTCCTCACCAATAATCTCTTAAACACCCAAAAACTTAGGCACTTCTTTTCTTCCATTCTTGAGTTGCTTTCCGAATATGCTCTCCCTCCTACCTTCAACTCGAGCCACTTTCTTCACCCTCCACTTTCAAAAACTTTCTTATCTTTCTGCACAATTTCTTTCCAATTAGGCTTAAAAAGAAGAAAACACAAACTACTACAATTTTTCCAATTAACCAAAACTCCTATTAATTCTAACTCTTTCCTTCCTTTTCTACTCAATTAAACCTTTTCGGTCAGCCATTACAAATATTTTATCCAAAAACTTCTTACGTTTTCACGTCCTCTGGATTTTCATTCCTCTTTAAAAAAAACTTTAAACACACATTTATCAAACCAATCCTCTTACGGAAAAACTCTCACCCATGTGTTTACAATTCCCTGCAAAATTAATTGTACTTTCCTTTTCATTGGGAACCATGTCTTACCACCGCCGCCTCTATTTCAACACCAAAAACATGACCTTCTAACAACGAAATCAAAATTCTTTTCCCTGGACACTAAATCGCTTATTACCAATCCATTTTATTACCATTAAACCCCAAATTGAACGGTCTATTTAATTGTAACAAAAATCTGACAAAACGAAAAACTCATTTTGAATTCCTTTTCTTGCATCATCAATTCCAATCTAATTCCAAATTCATTAAGTTCTTGCAACCTCTAAAAACATTGAATTTTCGATTAGGTAAACGTTCATGGATTTCTGAAAAGTATGGAACTTTATGTAATGGCCTGTATTTTATTTAGTGTTCTTTAATGAGCATTCGTCGAAATGATTGAAGTGTTCCGGCAAGTGACTACATTTTGGGAGGGAAACTTCGCGGGACCTCTAGTTCTGCAGATTTGTCCGCAAATTAAATGCTTGATTGACCTGACGGGAGTTTGGTGTTGTTCAAATGCAAGAAAGAACAGAATTTTCTTTATTCTGGCCACCAGGGGCAATTCTTCTTATGACACAAGTAGAACAGCATCTTGGGGATTAGGCTCCATTTTCGGAAAAAACATGTTACATTTAAAAATACGTCACTTGAGATAATTTTCTTATCAACCTGTTATGAGGTTCCAGTGAGAGGTTCAGAGCACGGAACCAACAATTTTTGGCTTCTGAAAATAATATGCAAACGGATAATTACTCAGCAGAAAAACAAAGAAAACTTTGCTGTTGAGTAGCTGGCCATGTCGTGCGGTGAGGAAAAAGCTAATTTGGATGTGTTTTGGAATAAAGGGTTTATTAAATTCTTAAAATAGTTAACTCTATTCAATACTTTTTCTTTCAAATAATATCTTCTCTGTTGTGTTTCCTTTGAGTTGTGTGTTGAAAGAGACCGGGATTACTTTCGCTTAGCAGTTACAAAACCAAGAGGAATTTTCAACGTGACAAAACAGAAGATCATCTATACACTGGTATAATTTTGGTAAATTTTTTTTAATGATGAATCCCTTATAATTTTTCATTTTACATTGATTCCAAATTTTTGTGCTCATTTTTATATTAGTTTCCAAGGGGGGAACTAATACTGGGATCGTTCTTAATTTACTTAAGCTTGGAAATTGGGATCTTTACTCTTTTTATTCATTTCCTTTTTTACATTTTCTTGTGTTGCTGTTGTAGGATATTGTTGATTAATTTTTTGACATCCCCAGACTCTATTACGATTGTAAGTCTGGGGTTTAAACGTATTGTCATGGGGAAAAAACCAATATCGGAAGTCTAAATCCCAAACCACACTGATAAAGATTGCCAGCGGGGAATTGGTGCTTCAAACAGTTGGATTTCGAAACGAAATTACTCACAAAGTTACCGAGGACTGATCAATATCAAAATATTGTAGAATTTCGATTGTGAATTCAAATTACTGGTTCACTGTAAGAGGGACGCCACACTAGGTTGTTAAATAACCTGGTGATTTTCTTCACAAAGTTGTTAACTCCTATACAAGTCGGAGGGCAAAACCATGTTTGTAAATTTGCCATTAAAATTAAAATATTTTTGTTTTTAATATTTGTGGATGCGAAAGTAAATATGACAAATATTTCAATATTATATATATCATGATATATATATGATAAATATATCTATGTCATAACTTATATATATAATATATTTATATTATAATAGATATTATATATATATAATATATTATATATTATTATATATATTAATATATTTATGTCTTTACAACTTTTCTCAAGGAAACAAATATAAGTTTCGGCTGGGAATTGTACAGTTACAAACAATTTTTAGGTGTTTCTTGGCTGATTTACAACAATTAACGCGGATGTAACGTGTTTTTTTAAAGTAACTGCATGCAACTTTGGAAAAATTAGAGTAACCGGGGAGTATGTTCCAGACTTTAACAGTGGATGTAACATGTAGGAATTGGAGGCATAGCTTTGATCCCCTACGAAAATAAGGAAAGGATAGAGAATTTTGAGGGGGACTGTGTAGCTAAGGGTGTTGTTCGGCAAAGACGCTTCTCAAATTGAAAGGGACGTATGTAATTGGAAAGAGGTTTTCAGGGGAGAGGCAGGTGTCGATTTAATAAGCGATGACAATAAAAGAGAGTGGACGCGGGGACAATTCGGGATTGATAAGAACGAACAAGCCTAGACTCAAACCATTTGGAACAGGAGGGAGCAGGCTGTGAGTGGAATTCACTTTCCAGATTTTGCGTTGAGGTTTTTTTTATTACGGGCGTTGGAACGGAACCTCTATTAAATATCAAACAATGTAAGTTTTAGCAATTTTTCTGATTGCGGCTCAAACCACCCAACCTTTTTAGAAACTTGTTTTAGAAAGGAGTGGTAAAAAATTGAGGGCCTTCCACATTAAAGTTCAACGAGAAAAAATAACATCAAGGGAACTATTCAAGGACAGGGGGGGACGAATGGTCTGAGTTATGTTTTTTTTAAATAAGATGTATGATTGGGGGCTGATATGTTTGAAGGTTTTATGTGGAGTGGGAAAAGATGGGAGAAACTGCGAGGGGCTTTGGAAATAATTGAAACAACCTTTGTTTCTCAATTTCCCAAAGAAATTCGAGAGAAAGATTCCCATTGCTACTTGATTCCGCAAAGGGTTCAGGTCCTTAAAGCGTGAGCAAATTTCGTTGTTCTGGAAAAAAGGACGCTATCAAAATGAGGGGGTAATGACAGGGTTTGAGTCCGTGGGCATAGGGGTGGATATTGTGATGAAGCAAATTAAGAGCGTCTGTGTTATTGGAAAAAATAGAAAGAGTTTAGGGGATCAAAACCAGGGAACATGAGTAAACACCCACTATTTATAGATTTTTAAAGGCATGGAGCATTCGGCATTATTCACCAAAATACTTATGGATGGAGGTTCAAGAAACAGAAAGACTAGGAAGAAGGATCGGGCCAGTAGAGCGCCTTTGCTTACGGGAAAGCCCGCATGGCGAAAAACAGAAGAAAAGATTAGGGAAGATTTCAAGATGGGTTTCCAAAATCTTCTGCCATAGGATTAGATTCGAAAACTACTAGAAAGAAACAGAAGGTAGGAGGGAGATTTGGCGATAGTTGAGGGTTTGAGAATTGGTTTTCCTTTTTGTTACAGGGGAGCAACTTTTCAAGCAGGAAAAAAAGACCCAAAGTAGAAAGGGGACAAAGAGGAGAAATATTTAACAACAAGGGCAGAGTTTCAAGCTCAAAAATCAGAAGTTTTGAGGACTATAGGAGGAATTCATTGAAATTCATACGGGCTTTCTTAGTGTTAAAAGTCTGAACAGCAAGACAATAAACCACCCTTTTCAAGAAAGTAACAGAGTGATAAACTGGGGAAGTCATCTTGATGGGACCCCACTGGGAATAGTACTTAAAGGGGTGGATTAGAAGCCCAAAAGGTTTTGAGCAAAAAAGTTTTTTTTCAGCTTTAGTCTGAAGGTTAAAACGGCAGTTTGGGGCTTACAGAAAATTAGTAAAACAAAAGGCAAGGAGGAAAAACAAGCAAAAGTAAAGAGTTTAAGCAAATTTTTTTGAAAACAATGTCCTGGAAAAGGCGAACGTTGAGGAAGATGAGGGCCAAGTTAAGAATTAATTTGCAATTTCTTACTGAGAAATTGTTTTTTTGAGTGTTAATTAGCAGGAAATTAGATTTTGGCACGATTTCTGGGGTGAAATAGAAGTCTACAAGGGTTTTCTGGAACATCGTGGAAGATGACAGTAATTTCCTTAAAAGGCAGTGGTCTTTGGGCTAATAGCACGAGAACAAAGCAGAGTGTTTTAAACAAGGTTATTCAGGTTTAAGTCGAAAGGTTAAGATTCATGAGGTGGCATGCCTTCCATTGCCTGGAGCAGGGAACTTAAGCTCAAACTTTGGCACCACTCCGAAGGGGGGGGACCCTTTTTCCACGGCGAATTCTGTAGTCATGTCCATGGGGGAAAATCAAAAGGAGAATACGACCGGGGCAGTGTGACCAAAAAAACGTTTTCTCTCCGTATGCGTAGGGGTTTTTCCTGCGGAAGACTTGAAGAGTAGAGGCAGAAATCAAAGATATGAAAAGGAGTGATCAGGGGAACCCAAGGAGGAAGAATTTTAAACAGGAATGAAAGGATAAGGATAGATACTTTAGGAAAATGTAGGGTTATGATCAAAGGACTGATTCAGAGATACGAAGATAGGGGAGCTGCATTAAACTGATCGATGAATTCTGGATAAAAAAAAAGTCGTAGCAAGCTTCTTTCATCAACTTATTTTGAGGGAATTAGAGAAAAAGCAAATGGCCGGGTTGAATACGTTGAAATAAAACCAAAAACGATGATTTCAGGAGATATGTGGAAAAAAGGGAGAGAGAATGTGTTCGTAATTTATTTATGACAAGTGTAGCTTGGGGGAGGCATTAGGAAGGAATAATTCCGGGAAAAACTCCAAAATCAAATACAAAACATTCTTTCTTATTCTCCTCATTGGCAACAACTTGCCTTTAAGCAAAAAAAACATTTTTGGGGGAAAAGAAAATAGTTTAGGAGTCAAACCGAGTAGAGCTCGGGACGTCAGAACGCTTCAGAAAACCTAAGTTTTCGGTTAGGAATAAGACGATAGAGGTTAGGAAGGGAGGTGGATATTCAACAAAAAGATGAAATTAGGATTTAAAAACGAAGAAGTGTGCAGGAAGATTTTGAAGGGCGAAAGGGGGACGTATATATACCAAAAAAAGGGCCGGCAATTCCGTTCGGGGGCGGCCACCAACTCCATCACCGGGGAGGGGTGACGTTCAGTGGCCTTTTAAATGGTAATGAGAGTTAGGGTGAATAAGGGGGTTATTTTTTGGAAGCACCCATATAGCTTCTCGGGAAGGGAACTAATCTTCGTTGGGGGCTTGCGGTTTTATACCCATGTATTTATTTTTATTTATTTAAAGAGGTAAGTGTTGTCTGTATTGTATTTTATATGGGATATGTGATAAGGGGAAGTACTTCAATTGTAAGAGGATTGTGGGATATGGAGCAACAAAAAGGGAAAAGGAACCATTGGGGCACTGGAGTGCACTTGGGATCCGTTTATCTAAGACTCCGTATATGGGCCCAATGAAGGTAATTTTCATAAGCTTCAGGAGCCGTTTTAATTACCCTCTTGCACTAATATATCATATATTTATAATTATATATATATTTATATTATAATATACTACGTATATATATATAATATATATATTATATATATTATATATATTTATATTATATCATATTTAGTAATATATGTAAATATATATAATATTATTTATATATACTATATATATTATATATATATTAATTATAAATTATATATATATATATATATAATAATATATATTATTATATAGATATATATATATACTATTTAAATTATATATATAATATATAATAGTATATATATATTATATATATACGCAAAAAGTTATATAAGTATACGCAAAACCTTAAGTACGCAAATATTTTATGATGGGTTGGTTGTCTGTGCCGGTGCTGGTGCACGAACCTCCTCGGGGGCGGAGCGGTGCGGTGCGCAAAAAATCCGGTGGGTCTCGGCCAACCTAATATAGATATTAAATTCAGTAAGCCATTTGGTTGTGAGTCTGAAAAATTTCAATTAGCAATTTCAGGGTTTAAAGGTATGTTCCAATTTTATTGATTAAAAGTTTAAATTACACAATTTACACTTTCGGCAATGCATATAGGACAAAATTTAAAGGGAGTTTTACAGGTTATCCCAATTGTTAGGACACTTTAAGGCGCCTTATTAAAAAGAAAACTTAAAAAAATATACACAATTAACCTTATGCAAACATTAAAACTATAAAATAATTTAATTCTTAAAAATTAATAAATAATAATGATATACAATAATATAATAATTATAATAATATATAATTATTAATAAAATAATAATAATAATATAATAATCAATAATAATAATTAATAATGAATAATAATATGATTTTCACTCAATAACTTAATATTTATTAACTATTATTACTATAGTTACTATTTGTATTATAAATTATTATATTTTATTGTTTGAGTATTTACTATTTTTCAAAATTATTACTTAATTATTATTAATTGATTAATATATAATATTATTATATCCATCCATTATCATTATTATCTAGTCGTGGAGGGACCTCAGAGGACTGACAACGGAACTGGTTTATTTTTTGGGGGGCCTCTCTTAAGGTCGTTTCGAAAATCAAAAACCCAAGATATTTTATTGGCGGGGACATTTTTACCTTTTTCCCGGCTCTGTTGTATTAGTAAAATTAACAAAGCTGTTATTTCAAAAGTATTTTATGTGTTGCTGCTAAATGGCTCTATTATGATTTTTCACACTTAATTAATATCAAGAGGTCTAATTGGTACTCATAAAATTAATATCAAGGGTCTATTGAAACTTGTAAAAGAAAAAAAATCTTACTAAAAAAGTAAAAATTTCAAAAAGTGTATGTAGTTGTAATAGTAATTGCAAGTTTATTGCATATCTCTATTTAGTTTAATAAAAGTTTATAATTATAATTCTTAGATGAAATTAGTCAAACATCATTTTTCAATAGTTAACTGCCCCTTTTTCAAGAAATACAAAACAATTCGTTGTTGGCAATTAGTTAAGGCCCTATCTTCTCAGAAAATTTTTCTAATTTTGTGACCTAACGTAAGGATTGAAGTATGTATAATGATTCCCAATTTGAAATGCGCAAAGTTCAAGATTATTTGTGTTTTTCCTTGTAAATGTCCACTCTATCGTGATTATTATTATTTATTATTACAGCTTATTATAAATAATATATATTTTTTTATTAATATTTATTTATTATTAATATTATTATTATTATTTATTTATCGATTATTTTAATAATAATAATAATAATATAGATATATATAATATATATATTATTTAAGGAGAATATCTAGAATAATATGAAATAACTAAAAAAATATAGGTATTTATGTAGATATTATAATTTTTAATACAAATATTTCTTATATATATATATATATTTATATGCTATATTAATATATATAGATATATATATATATTTATAATAGGCCTATATATATTATATATATATATATATATGATATATAATATATAAAATATCATTATTATATATTATATAATTATTATATTATATATATTATTTTATATAAGAGAGAGAGAGGGCAGAAGAAGAGAGGAGAGCGAGAGAGAGAGAGAGAGGAGGCTGAACGCAGGAGAGAGAGGAGAGAGAGAGCCCGGAGTATGAAACAACTTTACGGGGGGTCAAGTACGCTTTGTCCTTTTGTTTTAATTATTATATAATTAGTATATATATATATTATTTATTATATATTATTATATAATAATATATAATATATTATTGTATATAATATATATATATATTATATATATTATTAATATATATTATTATATATAATTAATATTATATATATATAGTTTTGGACTAAGAGTCTAGATTACTTGATTGATTTAATTTACTTTAATTTGAAGAATTCTCATCAATTAATAAGTCAAAAGCGAACGCCATTTTTGAATGGTATTATTTTAAATGAATGCTCATCCATAACCTTTTTCAGTAATTTGTTACAATTTAAATTTTTCCCCATATAATTGCTCTTTAGTTCTTTAGTAGTAGTTATATATTAACAAATTAATTGGCCATGTGTAAACATTTAAGTAGCGCCAAAAATGTGACTAGAAGTCCAAATAACGGCTCTAAACTTATATTATTTAACTATAGTCTTCCTTAATTAATTGTTTTAAGTATTAATATATATTATATATATAATATAATTGATTATTATATTATATAAAAATTATATATATAATA